>VXAD01008389.1:249844-553559 GCA_013399195.1 Dicrurus megarhynchus
TCCCTCCATCCATCCATCCATCCATCCATCCATCCATCCCTCCATCCATCCATCCATCCTCCCTCTCCATTTCTTCCTCCTTCCTCTTCCCTGCTCCCTATGACCATGCCACTGCTAACTCATCCCTGCTCCTTTGAAACCTTTTCTATTTTCCTGTTTGGCAACCAGGGACAGCTGATGGGGGCTCATTTGTGGGCTGTGTGCTGCCTCATCTCAAGTGGAATAAGAGGCCTCTATTTCAGAGGGCAGAGACAAGTTGATAGGTGGTGTTTTACCTCTCTCTGAAACTCAGGGTCTGCTTTTTGGAGGCTTTTTCAGAAGCTGTTCATGCATTGTTAGTTTGAAATTGCACTTGCAATAACTTGTTTCTGGAGCTTTTCTATTGCGCTGTCTGTGCTGGCGATTAATTATTAAGGCAGCTTATTTACAGACAGTGCTTACTTTTGTCTAGCACCTCCAGAGAGATGTGAATAGCAACATTTTTCGTTGCTGGCACAGAGAGGCAGATTCATCCTCTTTCAGGGCAAGACTGTAATCCAAACAATAACTCTGAGAGAGAGACAACTTTGGTTTTAAAAAAAGAAATTCAGCCTTTGAAATCACGTGTATAGGGCAGTAACCTTGGACTTGTTTGCTGTTGCTTTTTTGAAGTTTTTGGGTTTTTGTTTGTTTACACTTTACAGCAAAGGCTGTTCTCAGTTATTCCCATGCTCCAAGGTTGTCGTCTCTGTATCTCTTGCACTGGAGCACTTTACAGCAGATAATTAAAAATCTGGGAAATGTGAGTCCCTCTTCCTCTCATCCCAGTCCCTGGGAAGGACATCCCAGTCCCTGGGAAGGGCATCCCTTTCCCTGGGAAGGAAGTGTGCAGTGCTATCACTCAGTACTGACAGTTCAGTTCCCTTCCAACAAGCTGCATTTTGCTGTGCAGCCACAGTTTGGGGACAGCGCTGGCTCCTTTGTCACCCCTCGCACATAACAGAGGCTGGACAGAAAGTCCTTGTGGATGTTTTGAGCATCAGCCTTCTCTGTCCCAGGGCTCTGGATGATCTTCTGTCCCAAGGTGGGGAAAAAGGCAGGAGCTGCAGCCTCTGCTGCCTGAGGCCCAGTGGGAGAAGCCCTCTGCAAGTCCTTGTGGTCCTGTAAAAGTCAACTGATGAAGGTGTGACCCCTGGTTGTGCTAAGAGCTGGTTAAAAGCCAAAACCACACTGAGGTTTGTGATATATTTTTTTCCCTTTTCCTTCATGGTAACTAGAAGCCATCCCATAAAAGGCAGATCTGGACCAACCAAAACCCAACCTGCATGAGCACTGGCATTTTTCCTTACCCTTGTGTCTCTCTGCTTGACTTCTGCTTAGAAAGATTAACCAAGAAATCACAAATCCACTCACTTTGAGACACTCACTCTCTGCTTATCTGCATTTTTCCAGTCCCAGCACCAGTCACGATGCTGACGAGGCCATGGCTGTAACCATGTGCTGGAGAGGCCTCTTTCTGCTCAGAGAGATTTAGGGATGTCTCTGTCCCTCCCCTTCCCTCACTCCAGTGGGACAGGAATCCCATGCTGGAATCAGTACCAGGGTCTTGCTTCCAAGTCTTGCTCCTGAAATTGCCACAGTTCCTCCATGATCTCACAGCTGGACACTGTAGCTGCAGGAACAGGCTCATGGGCTGCTCTACAAACTGCCCAGGCATTTATGCACTCCCTTAACTCTTGATCAAGGCCTCGTCTTGCCTAGAGAGACAACACAGAGATGCTCGTGGTACTCACCTGGAGCCAGGGCTGCCCTACCTGTGCTTCCCAATGGTCCTTTCTCTTCCTTCAGACAGTGCCTTTGGCAATGAGCAGCACACTAAAGCCAGACCCCCACGGCTTTTCCTGCCCCGCTCTTCAAAATAACAACTGTGTCCTTGGAAGGCTTTTTCACTCAAAGAAAGTCCTTTTTATCCTCTTATGCTCCCCCTCAGCTGTGGCTCTGAGCTCTGGCAGCTGCAGGATTGAGCAGGACCACAGGGCACGAGTGTTTGCACCCACTGGCACCAAGCCCGATGCTCTGCCTCTGGCACCCAGCTTGACCCTCTGCTGAGGTGCTTCCAGGGACTGTTCTCTCTCCCTGCACTTTAAAGATGTGCTGGAAAACAAAATGAAAGCTGCCCGTGATGTTCCAAGGAGACAGATGCTGGAGAAAGTCCCCTGCTGATTTTGGACAAGCAGGAGGACAAGAAAAATTGCTCCCAACTTCTCCAGAGGCAGAAGATGCAGAAGAAGCATTTTCTGAGGAGGGAGGCTCAGCTTCCTCTGACAGTCTGCTCATCTTTACAGCTTGCCTTGGATCAAAACCCCTCAAACCTGGCAAGGACAGTGCTGTGGGCAAGCAGAGGAGCAGCATTCGGTGTCTGGGTTCAGGCCCCTCCACCTGTATTGTTCTCTCCCCTCTCTCACCACTTGCACTCCAGCGCAGTGGAGATCATTCCCACCAGCCACATTCATGTGCCTTCTGCACTTCTTTTTTCACCCAGTCTCAGAAGCTGCCAAGCAGCTGGAAACTCTGAAGGATTCAGTTACCTTGAGCAGGTTTTGGGTTGAGCCCTGGTGCCCATCATGGGCTCTAGCACTGGAGACTCCTTTGAGCATGATCCTGCTGTTGTGTGGTGAGTAACCTGCTCACCCCAAACTTCCCAGGTTGGCTCAGCTTAGTGCAATTGGTGTTCCTGGCTTTGAATACAGTGCAGGGGGCTTTAACCTTGCCATGCTGCTTCCCTGCCCGTAACAGGGAGATTCCCCAGCCTCCCAGGGATGAGAGCTCCCAGTGCTGTGGGATGTGTGTGCAAAGAGACCTTCAGAGCACCACAGGGCTCCTGATGTCGTCCTGCAGCCTCCCAAGCCGGGCTGCTCATGGAGGTGAGTGAGGACCATCTGGGAAAGGAGCACTCACCACGTAAAGTCCTTCGAGCCCACCTCTGCCACAGAGATGTGTCCATCTTGTGTCATTGACTCTGGCACTCATTCCAGTGATTTATGCCTATGGGCAGCAGCAGCCTGACCTGGGGAAAGGGGTTTTTCCTTCATGTAGGGATTTCATGGTTTGGTGTCTGCGAAGCTGCAGGGGTTCCAAAACAGTGCTGGAAATGTTGAAATAAATAAACAGTGGGGTTGGTGTTTTCCCTGTCCTACTAGACGCAGCCCCTGCGTGCTTCCCAGAGATGTGGGCTGTGGTCCAGCTAGGCAGGAAGCGTGCTGGGGGTATCCAGCAGCTCCAGGAGCTCTGCAGAGGACGAGGGAGATGCTGCCACGTTATCGTAGCTGATTAACGCCATCCATCAACGCCTGATTAAAACGAGCAGAAATGTTTTTTCTTCCTCCGCAGCAGAAGAGCTCTCTTATGCAGAAAGTGCTTCTCTTAATTACCACTCTGTAAACCCTCAGTGAGACAATGCATCAGCATTGTAGCTTAATTCCTCTCTGTGGTAATAACCTTCTCATTTCATAAGTGCACGAGGCACGATAATACCTATGGGTTTTGGTGCTTTGCTTTTCTCTTTTTTTCCCTGTCATTTGTACCATAACTGTCCTTCTTTCAGTGATGGAATAGCAGAAAATGCAATAGGATGGCAGTTCCTACAGCAATTAGAGGCAGAGCCATGCTGTAAGCCTTGTGTGGGGCAGGGGAGTTCAGGCTGAGATTGCAGATCCAGCTTTCACAGCTGGTTCGTTTCTATTATCTGCTCATCTGTGCTCTCTCAGATTCTGGGTGAAACCCCAGCTTGGCTGACATCAGGGACAAAACTCCCATTTGCTTCAATAAGTTTGGTATTTAATCCACTTTTTTTTTCTTTTTAATGCCATTACATGCTCCATTTAATAGATAAAGTTGCTTTTTAAAGTGTTTTAAAGCACAGATACCTCAGCCACTTAGAGAAGAGTGTCAGTGAGCTTGTGAGAAAGTGTAACTTCATTGTGAAACCTGATTGTGGCAACAAACCCCCCAAAAAACTTGGGCACAGCTGGCACTGAAGTACAGCACCAACAGTAAAAGGGCATGTGTTGAACAGGGGTGTGTGCCTAATCCCGTGTGGTGAGATTTGGACAGGATCATGGGAGGCAGAGAAAGGGATGAACAGATGTGCCCAGGAAGATGCTACAGCCCTGAAATGCTGGCAAAGCACTGACAAAAAGGCATTGAGGAATTTTTGGAAATCAGAGCTAAAAGTGATTTTTGGCTGGGATAAATGCAAGAGAGTGAAGGTGAAATATAAAACAAATGCAAGGGAGGGTGGGTAAAATATAGAACAGTGTCAGCCACAGGAGGGGCTGTGAAGCAGGCACAGGGGGAGAGAGGAGCAAGAGTCACCCTGTGTGTCCCCTTTGCCCTGCTGGCATGTGCAGAAAGTGGGAAGAAAATCTTGACAATGGTTTTCCAGCTGCCTGCTGCATTAAGAAAGGATTGTTTCAGCTGAGGACAGGCGCGGGTGTGGTGGCAGGACAGAAAAATACCATGGCAGAAAAATACCTTGCACCTCGGCAGGGATGTGCTGAACCCAGACCCTTCCCAAACACCAGGCCAAAACACAGCCAGTGAAATCCAGAAAAGCCCTTTTGCACTTAAAAGTTGTGCTTTTTCTGCCTTCCACTGAGAGCAGTACAAAGAGCTGGGGAAGGGCTGGTTCAGCAAGTGAAGGGGAGAGGGCAGAGGCGAGCTGAGGGTGGGGAGGCAGGGACAGGGGGGATGGCAGCCTCAGCAGGCACAGTGGAGATGTGGTGCAGGGTGAGGAGGCTGGAGAGGGGCCCAGATTCTGTGATGGGAGGCTGGAGAGCCCCGTGTGAGGCAGGTATAAATGCTGAAAAACCCCTGGGTGTCACAATCAGCAATCTGAGCTTTCCTGTGCTGTTGCTACAAGAGGACAGTAAAGTCTACCTGTGCCAAAGTGGTTTTACAAGGTGGGCTTTGACAAGGAGAATCAGTACTGGTCTCCACATCTACGGGCAGCAGTGCCTGGACAAGCCAGAAAGTGGTCACGGAGCCCCAAAAATTCAGGAGCAGAGCTATAAGCTTCACCTGGTTACCTGAATTATAGACCAAAAAATCGACCCCAACTTTTTGCTCCATTTTTTTGGGAGCTTTTCAGACAGCAAGTCAGACAAACCCTTTTCCCAAGCAGAGAAACGGGGCAATCTTTGAGCACCTGTGAAAGTCCCAGTCCCAGTCTGGAGAGACACGCTCCCTTCTCCACCCTGGTACCAGATCTGCTCCTTGTGATGAGAAGCAGGGGAAAAGTTGTGTGGAGTTTGCTGTGTTAATCTTCATGAGTTCTTTAGCCCTGCAAATTCCCTTTCTCTTGGCTGGTGCATCCAAGACATTGACTTCTCCCTAAGGAAGGAGGGATTTTTTCTTGTTTTCAGAGGGGCCTCTCTGAAGTCTCCACCAGCACACCCAGCTACAACCACAACCACACAGACAATGTCCAGAGCTGGGGAGAGCTGGGGCTCTGAGCCTTTTTCCAGGACAAGGTTCACCTTGAAGATCCTGAACAAATGACCAAATTGACAGGCTGGAAAAAGCAAAGACCTGAAATGACTCTGCAAGCAGTTTTACCCACTTCTGGCAAGACCACATTCTGATCAGCCCTGTGTGAGACACGAGAGACTCAAAAGTCCCAGGCAGACAAAGCAAACTGTAATCCTCAGAAGAAGAACAGGCTGTTTCAGCCTGATAGGGAATGTGGCTCTCCAGGGAGATGCCTGGAGTCAGGACTGTTCTCCAACTGGTGCCTCTGGCTCATCCCAGCATCAAAATGTAAAGGTTGCAAAAAGTCTTAATGGCTCCGAAGCCCGAATAATGCATAATTGGCGTCCTCTGTAGGTTTTTGATTGTTGATTCTGATAAGCAAATACAACCACCTCAGAAATCCCACGAATTCACAGGGGCAAATATTAATTTTTCTATGCCTTGCCCAAGACAACTTACCTTGCCCTCTGCCTTCTTCCCTTCTCCTATCTCCAGCATCTTCCTTCTGCATCATTGCCATTTGAAAAACTTCCAGCAAGATTTTTCTTGTCTTTCCTTGTTTTTCACCCTCATTTCTAGACATGGCCTCTTTTTAACACCTAACTGTTCTAATTGCCTAGTTATCTGTCTCACACAATCGTGATTCACAGCTGTAAAATGTTCTTTAGCTTCTGGATGAATGTCTCATTCAATTCCTCTCATGGAAACCAAGGTGAAGTTGTTTTGCTAGGAGCAGAGCATGGCCCGAAGCCAGAGCACCTCCTCCCACTGCAAACTGACCTGGATTTGGCTTCTGACCTCATGGGCCACATCTCTGTGTGCCACCTCTGCGGGCTGGTGAAGGTACAGAGCAGGGAAAGTGCAACATGCAGGAGACAACTTCAGCATTCCTTTTTTCCCTGGCAGAGCCAGATCTCCCTGTGTAATGTCTTGTAGGGATGGAGGCACAAGCTCCTCAGGGCTTACGGTCCTGGAGAAAGTAATTCCAGAGGTGAAACAACATGAAAGCAGACAGAGCTGAGGTCTGTCCTTCCCCTGCCTTCTAAATAAACTCAGTGTCCATCTCAATATCCAGTGTTCCTCTTCAGCAGCTCCTGAGGGCTCCATTAGCCCTCTGGGAGACTGTACTCATATGACTCAACTTTTTCCACTGTCTGAGTCATGAGCTTCTGCACTGTGGCTTGATGAGGTGAGTGAGTGTGCTGCTTTTGCAAAAGCAGTAACAGTGCCTGAATCGGTATTATTTTGCAGATTTTTTCCTAAGTCCAAGTGTTCCTATCTTGAAGAAAGCATTGTTGGGAAATGTTGGAAAGCAGGGCATTAGCAGCACAAACTGCAGCAGCGCAGTGGGACTGGGATGCTGAACAAGGCTTGTCCCAGTGCAGGGACACATCCCCAGATACCCAGAGGAGCTGAACAGTGAAACAAGTGCAATCCAGCAGTCAGGGAGCAGCCTCTTTCCCTCTATGCCCTGTTGAAGTTAAAGCTGCCAGAGGTGTACACAGAAAATGTGTGTTTATGCCACTCTGTGGAGCAAGAGAGTTATGAAGTTTAGAAAGCAGACAGCTGCCATGTGTTCATATATTGACTGAAAGCCTGGGAACTGCCAGTCTATATTCCTTGTAGCAGGCTTTCCACGTTTATATTTTTCTTGATAACAGCTAGATTCCATGGATGTGCACTGCATTTACCAAGCTAGTGCAGTAAAGAAGGTGCTGAGAACCTCTGGATCAAAGTTGTGGGGTTTGAAGTGTGTGGCAGAGACAGCGTGGCAGGTGCCAGTGAATGTCCTTCTGGAAGTGTGAGCAAGGGTGGAGACAGGCAGGTGGGGCTGTTTTTCCATGTTTTCCAAGAACATTATTACTGGTAAGTTAAATAACCTAGATCACAAATACAACAAGACTCAGCAATCAGTTTGTGGCTTCTGTGGACACCAAGCCATGAGACCTTTAACCTGGGAGTGATCAGTGCACAAAATATGAGAAAATGTAAAGCTGTCCTCTGAGTGACAGAGAGCCTCATTTGGAGGATTTGAAATTCCAGCAAGGATTTCCCTGGCAATGCCCATGCCTTAAAGCAGACCAGTGTCCTGTACAAACCAAATGCTGGAGCGCTGACCTGCCTTTCCCTGGGGTGTGTGGGGAAGGGAAGGGTGCACAAGAAGCCTTTTGCTTCAACACTGGCACTTCCTTGTTGCCTGGGAATATGCTGGATGATCTCTTGGACACCTCAAATGTCTTCCCACTCTTCAGGAGAACCAGGCACATTCACATCCAGGATCACCAGAGCTCTGCTCTCAAACCAGCACCACTGGTGCTGCTCCTCCCTTTACTTACCAGACCCATGCAAGGACCCAGCTCACCTGACATGTGTGGAGCCAAGGCTGGATTTGGAGCTGGAACTCTTGCTGCCACATCCAAAGTGCCTGATTAGGAAAATAAGACACCCAGATGCTCTGTGACACCCAGACACTCCAGAAAATTTACTTTTTATTTTATTAATGAGGAAGGAGGGAGAAGGCAGAGCTGGAGGGAGAGCCAGATGTTACTGGGGAGCTGCCCCTGTCGGGTACCACTAATGGGCATCAGAGGGGATGAGAGAATCCCCCTTCTGAAGATGCACTCTTGCTCTGTGCAGCATCACTGGCCCTGTTTGTGGAGCTTCTTGGAGCATGGCCCTGACTCAGACAGGCTCCTGCAGGCCTGGGCTGTGTGGCATTCATGGGATGTGTGTTGTGGGAAATGCTTGAGCTACTGACCTTGCACAATGCCCCAGGACACATCTGTGCACGGGACACTGACCAAAACACCTCTCCTGCAGCACATCTGCCCCAGCAGCTGAGATACATATATTTATATTCCTATAAAGGGACCCTTTTCAGAGCCCCTTTGTTTTTGCTGCGGTGCAAAAGCCCCCTCCAGACATACATTAAAGAGCTTCACTGCCTTGGAAATGGCTTGTTTGCCTACTACTAAGGGAGGAAAAACATCTCTGAAGTTGGTGCCTGAGCAGCACTTATATCTCAATTATCCGCACATTGCTTCTCTGTGTGTGAGATTATGAGCTAACACGGTTTTCATGGCTTCATCAGCACCAGTTTAAGAGCAATATTTATCCCTGGTCATGTCAGTTCTTTGGTCAGCCCAGCAACAAAGGTGATGCTTGCTGCCCTCTTGCCAGAGACTCCACTAACGAGCTGAGTGATTTATTCATTAAGGGCAGGGAAATCTGGAGCTTTATTACAGAGGCCCTGGTGGGAGATTTGCATGAAAATTTCATGCTGTTCACTTGCAGGAGACCTTCCCTGCTGCGCTGCCCTTCCCCTCACTGCAGGGAAAGGTCCGACTGAGCTCCAGCAAACCCTTTAATAGAAATACTGAATGCAAAGGGGGTTTTAATGTAGTTGTTGCTGTTTTGAAAAAGTCATGGGAGCAGGAACTTGTCTGTTAAAGAAAAGAAAGTTGGACTTTGGAATCCTGGGTGGCTTTTTGACAGCTCTGGCCATGTTAAAACATCAGAAGTTTGGTCTGGTCCCATTAAAGATCAAAAAATCAACCCCTTTTAAAAACTTTGGACATGCAGGAAAACAACTTCCCAGTTCTGGAGCAAAGGGGCAGACTAAACTGGGTCAGTAGGTTTCCAGATAAATTTTAAGGTCCCTTACAAAGCCAGGCTTCATATCCTCAAATGGGATTTGCTGTAGGTCTGGTCACACTTGCATTTTGACTTTGTTCTGCTTGCTTAACTAAAGGTATTGCAGGCTTTGGCCAGACTATCTAATATCTATTCCAGATAATATTCTTTGTGTTGTTTCATGAATGATGTGGGGATCCCAAACCCATGCATGCATCCAGGCTGGGTGCTGCTCTGTGCTGTGCTGAGCCCCTGATGGTTGCTGGCCCCTGAGACTTCTCTTTCCCCATTTCTTTGCAGGAGGAAGGCATGGGAGTGAAATCAGAATTAAAATGATTTTTCATTTTTTCTCTTCAGCGGAAAAGTATATTGGCTCATAAAACGCAGTCAGCAACTTCCACATGGTCCAACCTGGAAACCTGGCTTTAAACAGAGGGGGTTTGATGTATGAACCCCAGTGAAGAGGGAAGCATGGACAGGGATGATCTGTGTGGCACCTGATGCCACTGTCCCGTCTGGTCATTGTAACCCTGACCTCCAACCAACCAGCAACTGGACACAGCCTCTGGTCTTGTCCCTGGCACCCAAATGCCATTGGGAGAGGGAGGTATCTTCAGGAGGAAAAGCCCAGGGTGGCTTCAGGTGGGGGTTCCTTGGTGGAGACACAACTTGGACTGCTGGACTTGATCATCCTGGGTCTGTCCTGCATGGAGGGTAAATTTAGGAGTGCAAGCTTTGGGATTGTTGATTTAATGACTATTTGGGCAGCCCCTCAGAGGGAGATGCTGAGGCAGGGATGTCTCCAAAGGCTCTCGGGGACTTCACACAACCCCTCTGAGCGCTGCCACCAAGCTGCCCACATCCCTTCTTGTGTGGGGCTCAAGGCTTTAGGCTATTTCTGAGGGAAAGGCAATTTCGTCCTCTTATTGTTGGTGCTCCCAGCACTCCCTGTACCAACTGCCTCAGGGGCCTGGGTGGCAACTGCTCTGCTGAAACTCCCAAGCAATAGATACCTTCTATAATTGCACCTTCGAAGCAGTCGACTGGCTCCTGCGACGAGCTCTTGAATAATTGAAGCAATATTTGCAGGGTTTGCACTGAAGTACTAACAGCTGTGGTATGTTTTGATATTTATGAAGCCAAATAAATTATGGATTAGTCAGTGCAGTGAGCCCAGCATGATGCTTATTACTTCTGGAGTGCCGGAGCCAATGGAGTGCTATTCATCCCCTTTTACTTCCATTGTGTGGCTGAGTATGACTGGTGTCTATTACTGGACTTAATAGAGCTTGCTTGCAGGTTTAAGTTCCAGTCCCTGAGAGCTGATGGGGTGTTTTAATTTGTTCTTCACTCTGCAGGCTTTAGAAAGACATGCTGGGACCATATCTCAGGGTCACAGGCCATCGCATCGGCTCACAGATGTGGAGGCGATTGTTTCTGCGGTAATGGGGCTGGGTGCTGGCAGAATTAGCAGCAATTCCTGGCGTTAAACTGGGAATTATACAAAATCCAATCTTCTTGGCAAGCTGGTCTGGGGCTAAATACTGTGTGTCTTCTCTAGGATGCCTTGTTTATTGCACAAACTTTTCTTCAGAACTGAGCCGGCGCTTGTGAGATTAAACTCTTCACTCCATTTTCTATTATCTGGGAAGGTATTTTTTTATGGATGAAAAAATTTTCACTTCAAAAATGTCCTGAATATATTCCAAATTTGTCCCCATCAGTGGAAGCTGCCCACTGGGAAGGGATAAGGAAGGAGTAAATAACTCTTTGGAGCAGCAGATGGCATCCTACCACTCAAAAGCTTCCTGGCGCTGGAAAGTGTAATAAATATATAACAGCAAGTGCCTGTGCTCTGCTCATAGCTGCACTCAGCAACTTGGTAGAAAACTGAGGGGTTAGGAATCATTCCTTTACAAATCCAGTACTTTCTCTGTTGTCCCTGTTTTCTGGGATGAAAAGAGGTATCTGCAGCTGGTCTGCTCACCCAGATCCGCCTGGTCCATGCAGCCCACAGAGGGTGTGCTCGTAAAGTGGGCATAGGGAGCTGGCTGGATAATTTGGGGTTGGAATGGGTGCTGGAACTAGGTGATCTTTAAGGTCCCTTGCAACCCAAACCATGATTCTATGAAATTGTGCCATAAAGTGCCTATTAGTCTGCATAAAAATTTATAAAGTCTAGAATGGCTGTCTCAGCTGCAGAGATGTTCCATATAGACATCTGCAATTTACTACATCCCTTCACTGCCTGACATCTGTCCACAAAAACCTGTGACACTGTAACTTTTCCTGAAAGCATCTTCCTACAGGAGTTCCCAGAAGAGGTAAGCCAGAGCCACTGCAGATAGGGGAAGTCTTTGCAGCCAATGAAGTGGGGATTAATTCCTCTTCTTCACTTTCTTTCCTGAAGATGCTGAGTGAGGGGATGAAGGATATTTTCTCTTTAAAATCCTGACGTAGGAAAAGGCTGTACTTTTCCAACTGTTATTGGTTGAGGCAGAGTTGCAGATTTTTTAAAGGAAGTTTGGGCTGAGTTTCTGGCTGCTGGTTGCTGTGTTGCAAGATAAATTGTTTACAGCCTACCTCCAGAGACAAGTGAAAAAAGTTTCTCCTATCCCGATTTCCTTGTAAATGATATAATTATCAGAATCATCACAGTGAAAACAAAAGTCTACTGGATCACGGAGATGTGAGGTTTGTTTCCAGGGCTTCTACTTTCAAAAAATGCCTCTTCAAGAAGAACTGCAGCCCACTGTGCAGAGATGATAAGGATTAAAAATGATTCTGTAGCTCTGGCTTTTGTTTCCACTGAGAGCTGGGACATTGTTTGCTCCTGTCCCTTACAACACCTTCATCACCATCATCTGACAAACGCCTTATCACCAGCTCTGGTACTAATAGTCCTGCAGCAGTGATTTCTGCTCCTGCCATGGCACCAGCCCTGTTCTGTCTTTCAGCACACCTGCTGACGTGTGCTTACTGCTCACATTCCTCCACCGATTTCCTCAGTGACCATTAACTTCCATGAGCACAAGATGCAGGATAAAATTGCAGGCATGGCTGGTAGCTTTTGGGTAAGAATGTGCCCCTTTCTGTTCCCCCCCAGCACTCTCAGCATCATTATGGGTGCATGTGCTTCTTGCTCCTGGCAGCTCCGAGGGTGCCGGCTGCGATGAGCAGCTCCAAGTCTCTGTCTTGGGGGAAGAGCTGGGAGCCACATCTCAGCTGTCTTCAGCTCACACTGATTTGTAGACTCCTACAGATTTCCCACAGAGGTTTGATAGCTGGGAAATTTCAACTTACTGTGTTAGTACTGCCTTTCTCATCTGTCTTTTGGCACCTGTCTTAATGCACAGACTGAAAACATCTGGAGAGTCTCTGTGTTTCTCACGGGCATGACCCTAACCATGTCAGGGGAGGGATTGTGTCTCAGGATGGGCCATGCCTCCTCTGGGGTCTCATTTCCCCCTTGCTCTGCAATGCTTTTTAATGGGTGACAAGCCTTTGGCATCACATGCCAGACTCCTGTGATGGCCACGTTTCCTCACGTGTGCCACGGCTCATTGCTCATTGGCGAGTACAGGCAAACCGACATCCTGAATCCCCTGCTTTCTGCACATCCAAATGGGAATTTACAGGGAACAAAAGTCAACCAGGAATTGTCACAGCCACAATCTGGGCTCCTGACTCTCTGCACTCTTTTCCTGTGGTGTTTCAGAGCAGAACGTGGAGCAGAGGATTTGCCTTGTCCATGATTTGTGCTGGGTTTGGTTTTCTGGGTGAAGAACTAAGCCTCAATTCAAGGTGCTCCCAGACAAGGTGGTGGGGAGCAGGTGCTCAGGATCTTCTGCAGGCAGGTTCCAAATACTCACTTGAAATTACCTGTCAGCTCGAGTTAGTGGAACTGCTCAGCACAAACTGCAGTTCAGGACACTGACAACAGCTGTTGCAAAGACACTGTAAGGATTCCTTTTCCAGCAAGGATGAGAGCATTCACATCAGCTCAGAGAGTTGTTTCTTGCTTTAAATTGACCCAAAAGGTAAATTTAAAGTGAAGGAAGGAAAAAACCCCAGCCTGGAGGGAACCTTGCTATTCCACAGGAATACTGGAGCAGGGTTTACTTTTGTGCTTTCCTGGGGCCTCGTTCCACCTGTATTTGCTTTTTACTCTTCTTCACTCTCAATCATGGAAATGGACATTTTGATTAAAGCTGTTCCTCCAGTGAGGAGGCAGAATGTAACATCATTTAACCTGAGTCTTTTCATGAATGTCTCAAAGCAAAAAGCAAAAAAAAACCATAATGAATTAACTATTAGAATAAAGAATTTATTTTGGTTATGGCTTATTGGGAGGGCCCACCATGCTGTTTTTATACTTGTCTCTCCCTAATTTCCAAGGAGGTGGTGGGTTTGCTTTCAGACTGTAACCATGCTGAATGGGGAGAGGATGGAAAGATGAAGTGGGAAGAGGAGACAGATCTTAGCAGGTGCCCTAAGTTCCCCTCTGAGCCTCCAGCTGGGAGCTTTACTTTAGAGAGCAGAATAAAAATAAGCAAACATCGGGCTCAGTAAGGCAACATGATTAAGGAATTGGTAACTGAGATCTTGAGCTTTTTCTGTTATCTTTTCCATTTTTGCCATTTACTCTTTTTTTGCAAATGGGAAGCAGGTAAGAAGTCCAGAGATGAATGAGCACCACAGGGAGCCAGCATTTACTCAGGTCAAGGAAGACATTTGTCCTCAGCCCAGCCTTCAGCCAGGCAGGTGTGGCAGCTCTGTGCCAGCCCCACAAAAGACTGCAGGGCAGATGTGCCCTGAGAGCCAACACACAAAGTTAAAACAGCCTGAGTGAGCTTTGGGACAACATGAGCACAACAGCAAAAGCAGGAGCACCTCCCAGGTACCAGCACTGGCCCCATAACTTTGGCATCCTCCACTAAACATTTTTCCCTGTTGCAAACAGCAGACTCCACTGGTCTTCTCATGGGAACATCCCACATACCCTTTCTCGCTCACTCAATTCGTTTCCTTCCCACCCTTCAAAGATGCAGCATTTGTTTGCCTTGAGCTTGTAAGCAGAGCTTGGATGGGTTTATAAGCTCTATGCCTGAACCTATAGACAATTACAAACATGGCTAGCTGCCTGGCTTTGTTAATTAGCTACCAGCAATGCCTCATTTTTCCCTCTGCGGTTTCCTTCTGAATTAGTAGGGCACTGCTCATTAGTTCTCCTCCTCTTTGGGATGCCACAGTCGAACATTATGGCAACCAGATATGCCAGTTAGCTGAGAGTATAAGCTTGATTTGTTTGGACAATAAAAAAAATACTAGCTGCATTTAGGTAATTAGGCAAAATAACAGCAAAGCTATTTTGTACTGATGCAATCTGCTCTTCCCCATCCCAGTGCTCCATTTTCTTGTTTCCTGATCTGCTGGAAACAAAGACTGGAGTAAGTGTCCTCCAACATTTCTTGGTTTTGCTTTGAAGTATTAAATTTCTCTTCCTCTGAATCTGGTTTGGTCAAATGGGTGTCAGCCGATGGGACAACACCCTGGCACTGACAAAGTGCAGCAAGTCAGCAGGTGCCAGTTTGGGGTCAATTCAACCAGAAATAGCACTTCCAGCAATTTGATGCTTGTTTAATATCTTAACACAAAATAACAGCAGTAGCAACCAGGGTGGTAAAATAATGTTTTATTCCATGAATGAACAAACACTACCATGCCACATCCTAAAGTTCTTTCTACAAAAGATTGTGGACAGAGCAGATTTTTACATTTCTCAGTTCAAGTTCATTTCAGGCTCTCGAGCCTGTTCAGCGTAGCAAAATCTGGACACGCAGCATTCTCGTGGTCTATTTGGCATTTTGCCAGATAAAGCAGATTTACACTGTAGTTCTTGTTCACACAATGTCGATGCACTGTAAATTAAAGGAGATAATCCCAACCAAACTAGGTAATTTCTGTGGTTTATCAATATATTTTTTCGTGATGGTCAAAGTACAACCAACATTCAAAGCTTAAAATAAAGGTAAGAAAAAAGACACACTAAAGAACACAATGGAAACATCATCATTGCTGTCAGGATGTGAGTTTACCCACAGTACTATGTAAAAAGTAGAAACCGGCATTGACATTCAAGCTGTTAAAACAAGAAAAGAAATTACATTAATTGTTATATTTTCAAGCTAGTACTTCTAAGGAGTCCTGATCAGCAAAGAAGTGTTACCGCATGCATGTTGAACACAAGACTAATATTGGATTGGGGATCTGACAAAGAGCTGACTTACATTCCTTTATATACAACAAAATGAAATATACAGTATTAATACTGGCTGTACATTTGGTCAGAATATTTTACAAGGAGTGACACTGTCAAAATTCTTATGACGCAGTACGTGGAAGTGGATGGAGGTTGGATTCCTTTCTGAGAGCTGAATGCTTTCACAAGAAGTTTTAAAAGTTGCTTTCCACTGCTAAAATGAACAGTTAGACCTTTAAAAGCAAAAAATCCTCCTTTTTTTTTCTTTTATGGTTGTCAAAACTAGTGTGAACAGAAGAGATAATTAAATGAGTTTGGAATATGCTAATCATTGACCTGGAATAAAACTAAGCCATGGACAGCATGTGCAATAAATCTCTGCACATTGTCTCTGTTTAAATGGCTTTATAAGATAATCTGTGAGGTTTCTGGTACAAATTCCTGTACCACAGCCTCACCTAGCTGTTCCCCAACAGGTTGCCAACCATTTGCTCCAGCACTAAAGGAAAAGAAAGAATAATCATGACTGTCTCATATTTTTCTACATCACAATAAAAAATATCTCAATGTAAGCTGATTTAGCTTATTTATGTGCATATTTTTCAAGGCTGCCAAAGAAAATACTCAATCTTGCTGGCAAGAGCTATTTTGGGAACTCAAGAGTGAGTTTTTCTTTGCTTTATTCCAATAGATTTTTTTAATATCTGGGTAGCTCAAGTCCCATTGCCTCATTAGACCCCTGAGGTCTAAAGTGAGTTGGTTAATTAATAGTATGTTTTTCCCCATCCAGAACAAGCTGAGAAGCTAATAAGGTAAGCATGAGGCCCAATGAACAACAGAAGTAAAAGCCACACAGAATTAACAAAATAATTACAGGAAGGTAAAGATGGGTGTAACTGTAGTGATACTTCGCACAATTGAATTTGTGTATCCCGTAGCAATGACAAACCTCCTGAAGGCAGAAAAGAGCAGGCAAGTGCATGAATCCGTATCCTTTAAAATAATTGTGCTATAATCTTCTCCATGTATTAGGTTAGATTTTTTTTTTTTCTGACACAGTGTGATGCTAACTATAGTAACCTTAATGTGGGTGATGGATTTCACTGCTACTGCTTGACTGCTTGAATGCAAAGAGACTTTAAATCTTCCAGTCCTCAAAGTGGTTTCTTGGGGTGTTCCTTCAAGTTCAATGTCTTACCACTTTCACTCTAGAAGTCATTTTGTGGCAAACAAAAAAAAAAAAGAAAGAAAGAAAGAAAAAAAAAGGGAAAAAACCCCAAAACAACCAAAGAAAAAGAAGATGTTGGTTGTGATGGATTTATTTCAGACAGCAGTTTCTGCTGAGTTCACCGTGCTTAATGTTCTTCCATTTAGGAAGGAGTTGCTGTCAAGTAAAGCAGAGGAGCTGCTTTCAGTTTTTTTTTTTTTTTTTTTTTTTTAATACATGCTAACAACATCTCTTTCTTCAGGAAAATGATCCAGTTGCATATTGTCAGAGAGATCTGCCTTGTGCTTAGCACGGACAAGTAGGGTTAATCATCGTCCTCCTCCTCTTTCAGTGGGGCCAGTGGCAGTTTGTCTGGAACTTGGAAACACTCCACAAAGAAGTTGACAATGGACTGGTACAAGTGCTGCTCAAATGCTGCATTGCTGAAGTAATGGCTTTGATCAGGGTAAATCTGCAAAAAAACGGGTAAATACACACCTTTTAGAGCTTCAGGTCTCAGGGCTGACCACCCACACCTGCAGCTTGAGCTGCAAACCCACTGCATCTCCCCAGCATCACAGGGCTTCCCATGGATGCACGTGAGGCCCAGGGTAATTTGGGCACCTCAGTGCTCTGAGTGCAGACTTGCATCTTCCCTCACAAGGAACTTTTTTTGGGGGGAGGATTTTCCATTTAATTCCATTCTGAACAGGGTCAGTCTAAGAAGAACCAGCCCACACTTTCCTTGTGAAAACCAAAAAACCCACACAATTCTGGAGAGAGATGGCATTAGGTTATACTGACTAAAACGAGGGCTTTAAAGCAAAAATAGCATTAAGTAAAAAAAAAAATTAATAAATCTTACTGGAGACGTAATTAAATAAAAAAAAAAAGGGAAGCTAGAAATGAAATAGTTTAAACCCAACTTTTCATTTAAATGGAGCAGGTAACTTGAAGAAATGCAAGAGGATCATAATGGGTTGTCTAGGCAGGGGTGCCAGGGTGGGTTTATTTTGAAAGATTTAATGGCTTGGACATGGAGCATTTAGCAAAACAGAGATATAATTTGGTGGAAAGTGGGGCTTTCTAGATCAGAGTATGCCATTCACAGTGGGACATCAGATTTAACTGACATTTATCTTTGTAACTTTTCTGGTTGATTTAATTTAGAACCCTGTTTCCCCTGAAATTCATCCTGAATTTGTTCTGTTGTTCTAAAAGAAAGTCAACAGGAAAAAATTCCTTAGGGATATGTCTCTCACATAATTTACTGTAATTCAATAATTATTCTACAACTGTCCAGACCAAAATAGTGATATCACATAAGCATGGCACTAATAGAAACATGTTATATGCTGGTGCTACTTCTACTGCCAGGCTGAGTTTGCTAGTGGCTTTTTAAAGCTTGTTTCATAACAGCAGTTTGAGTTCATACTGGAAAATAACTGTTCAAATAGGAAAAAAAGAAACATATACTGTACCTGCAAGCTGTAATTAGCCTTTGCCCTAATTAGTTGTGTGATAAGGTCCGTAGTATGCTGAAAATGGATTTTTTCTGTAAAAACAGATTGAAATCATTTCAGAGGCAAATTTAATTAACAAAAATAAAAGCTATCACAAACATATAATGAGCTCAAATTTTGGGCTAACTCACCATCAGCAGTAGCATGAATGATCAAAAATGTCTGTTCCTTTAGTAATGAGACTCTGTGTGATAATTTGCTGATCTGTGAAGGCAAAGGTTGCAATAAAATTAAAAAACTTGCTAGAAATTAGCAGTTTATATGGAGGCAATAGAAGCACTTCTTTCCATTTAATACTTTATCACAAGGATAACAAGCAGACACCAGCACAACATATTCTCCTGGCTACTTATATAAATCTAGAGATAAAATAGACCCCCATCCCATGCTGGCAGGGCAGTGTCAGCAGCAGGAAGATGTCAGACATCCTCATCTGTTCTGATAATGTTCACTAAAAGCCTGACCTGCAGGTCATGGAAAAGATCAAAGTGAATTTCCAGTGAATAAAAAAGTGTGCCCAGGTGCCTGTGCCTAAGAACTCTTCATGGATCTGGAGTGACTTTGGTGTGGTTTGAAAGCCAACCTCAATGAGTTTTGATAGCTTGGGGGAGGATCCGATATGAAATTCAAGTGTCCACTGCTGAGAAGGCCCCCAGCTTTCAGATGCACAGGGGAAAATAAATACAAACAATTTCTAAAAGGACAAAAAAGATTTTGCACTAATGTAGAGATTATGAGTGCAAAATTTGAGAGGCAATGAACTTGGAGCTTAGGTAGCCAGGACAAATCTTCCCTTGTGAAGACACAGGGTGATACCTGCTTTCTCTGTGAGAACAGTGGCAGACCTTTGCTGCCTTCACGTCTTCTGGCTGCAGACAAGGCTTAGAAGCTGAACAAGGTTTTCTCTATAACAAATTTTGTTTGTGTGACTGTTCTTTATCAGGTTTTGCCTCCAAGTAGTTGCAGCACAGGATCCAACTGATCCCATCATGTGTATTAAACAATGTTTTTGTTGGCTGATGCTGTGCCTCCTTTCCCATGTCCCGCTCAGTTCTGGCACAGAGTTCTGCCTACCTGAAATATCACAAAGTTTGAGAAAATCAATCTGAGCTTCACTTGAGTTTGTTTATCTCAGAGAGAATCAAAGTGGCAAGACCATTGGCAGGAACTTTAAAGAGGTTGTGACACCGTGTCCTCTTGGGCACACCTGAGTCACTCAGCTCTTTCAATCTCTAGAACTGCATTTACCCAATTTAGAGAGCCAGACATGAGAACTAATCAATAAAATTTTATCCATGGTTACTATTAAGACAAGAAAAGCAGTAAGCAGGCTGAAGGACACCTTCAGAGCTTCACTAGTGAGTCCCCCTTGCATAACCTTGCTTCCCAAAAAAGGAGAACACATGGAAGGAGAGTTAAGACCCAGTTCACATTTTATCAGGGAAATGCAGTGTCCATGCAGTTACCTCGTATGCTTTGTTATCAATCCCGTTCAAGCCCAAGTATCTTTCAGAAAAGGCTGAAGCTTAAAGAGAAAAAATGAAAATATCACTTTCAGTCATAAGTGAGCACACTGGTGCTTCTGAGTCAAATATTGCAAATGCTAAAAAACATCTTCTTTTCTAACATGGCCTTGATTATAGAGGATGCATTTCTAAAAGTTTTTTAAAATGCACTAAGGATATGCGTGATACCACAGTCTGTCATTGTCACCATGTACTTCTGGTCTCTAAAAAATTCACAGAAAATTCTTTTATTTTCTTTGTTAATGCAACTGAGATAGAAGGGCACTATCATGCCGTGTCCCTTTCTCCTTTCACTTGGGGCCTTCTCCATCTTTGGTCTCAGGGATAACTGTACAGCTCCTGAACTCTGGCTGAACACCACTGGCTTCCATGGCAGTCCCCTGATTTTCACTGGCATTAAGTGCAAAGGGAACTCCCGTCCCTGAGAGAAAGGATCACTATGTGCAGTATAGTGCTGTGGTCAGAGCCAGTATGGGCCAGGCAGACTGGACCACAGCTTGCATGGATGGGTGGTGGTTCAGGCGAGAAGGAAGCATGTTCAAGGCAGTGGGGCTGGTTGGTGGCAAAGGCTGGAGGAGTTTAAAGACAATTCTCCTTTATTTGATTACTCTGACCACCATGGCTAGTCCCAGTGGTGCCAGCAAAATTGCTTGAGTGGGGAAAAAGGGCTTATGGCTGGTCCTAAAAAGACACAGAATATAAACTAAGAAGGATCTTGGGAAAAAAAGATGGCAACTGGGAAAGGATAGGGAAGAAACATAATTTGTGGTCAGCAGGAGGGTCCGTGGGCTCAGGGCTGGGGTTTACCATATAGTCTGAAGTCTGTCACTGGGGAAAGAGCAGCTCCACAGGCGAACACCTGGTTCTCTTCACCGGCTGGAAGCATGTAAGTGCTCAGGTAGCCACCATAATCCTGGAGCAGAAAGTGGACAGGGGTGTCAGTGTTCCTGCTGGGAGGCACTGCTGCTTTTGGGTACAGAAACGGGGCAGCTGAGACCTTGCAGCAAATGCTCAGACATTACAGAGCCTTTATCTCCTTGCCCTGGGAAAACATGAAACAAGGGACATCTCCCCGGCCCTGTGGCTGGCACTCTCCTGAAGGTTTGTGTGCCCAAGAGCTGGCCTTTTTCATCCCACTTTATGGCTATAGCTCTAACCAGATATGTTACCTCTCCAAGATGTTTACCCCAGTCTTTCTCTATTTAAAATGAGCATCACAATTTCAGTGTCTGCTGCCAGCCTGTTAACAATTCCCTGCAGAAATCCTGCTCTACGTGCAGCTCTCTTCGCCCACTCCCAGCTCATGTCTCCCACAATAAACGATTTCTACTTGCAGCCCTGCTCTCATCTCAAACTGTGAGTGCTTTACAGCTGCTCTTTCCCAGCCAGGCACACACGGCAAATCAGCCTCAGAAATCCACAGCGTTGTTGCACACATGAGTTAGATGTACCCATGTTCCCACAGGCTTTAAGAGACAAGGCGAAAATGAAATAAAAGTTTTTAAAGGAAAAAAACCCCTTATTATCTGACAATGCTTTTCTGAGCAATAGTCACTTTTTGCACTTGGAAGTTAATTAAAAAAAAGTCATTAATGAACACATTGGTGAAATGAAAGCTTCCACCTTTAACATCATTGAGCAAGGTGAAGTCTATCTCAAAAATAAATAATAATAAAAATGTCACCACTAACATATTCAATAAATCAGGATTTAGCACAGCTGTTTAGCCATATCAGCCAACTGGAGCAGCACAAAGGAGCAATGGCAAAACATTACCTTCCCAAACACACCAACTCTTGTTTTATCAATGAAGTGCTCCTGCAGCATTGTCCTAGAACACAAGAGAGGAAAACAATGGGTTAAAAATATTTTTCCCTTTGATAGCAAAACCAGTGTGATTTTAATCAGCTTTAAATTAAACTGGCCCCAGAAAAATGAATAGATTGGTTTGAGTTGAAAGGGACCTTAAAGACCATCCAGTTCTAACCTCTCTGCCATGGGCAAGGACACCTTTCACTAGACCAGGGTGCTCCAAGCCTTATCCAACCTGGTCTTCTAGGGACACTGGAAGGACTTCCCTGGACACTTCCAGGGATGGGGCAACCACAGCTTCTCTGAGCAACCTGTTCCAGTTCTCACACCCTCACAGTTAAGAATTTCTTCCCAATATATAATCTAAACCTGCCCTTTTTCAGTGTAAAGCTCTTCTTTCCCTTTGATGCAGACAATCTAAGAAATCTGGTCCAAACTGCTTTCATATGAATCTGATTTAATCTTGCAACCTCATGTGTTGGATTTGACCAAGCAACGGCAACAAACAACCTGCACTACCTCTGGAAGCCATAATAAGCTATTGCAAAGCTATTGCAATACTCTGACAGCGGTTTTAACGTGATTATGTGCAGAATAAATCTAACCATATGACAAGACTTGACATTTAGGGTTTTGCCCTGGTTATTCTGTTTAAAGAGTTTAAGGATTTAAAGATGGATTTTCTTTCAACTACCAAGCAAACAAAATATTAATGTAGGAACAGATATTCAAGCTTACTTGTTTGTAGCTGTATGACTGTACCGAGCTAAAAATAAATGGGCTTTGAACACGTGATGCAGATAAGTGTGCTCTAATTTAGCTCTGTTTAGGGCTTGTTTTTCTCCTTCTGCACTGACTGGCATGAGCTCCCTCTCACATGCAGCTGCAGTTGTATGACTACACTGTCCCTCTCATCTCCTTGCTCTACCCTACGCATCCCAGGACTAATGACAGTCTCGGTTAATTATTGTAACGAATTAATTTCCTCAATAACAGTGCCATTCACCGGACAGCTTCCAGCTGGTCCTTCTCTTCCAAAAGGCCCAGCCTCCTCTTGACCTCGTGCAGTAACTTGGCGCCCTGGAAGCCGCTGCCGCGGCCGTCGAACTTGAGCACGATGGCGTTGTGGGAGCTGACCATGACGCTCTCCCACGTCACCTCGAACCTCTCCGTGACGATCTGGCTGCCGGGTGTCCCATCTCTGAAACAGAAACGGGCATCAAGCAAAGGCAACGGCACCAAACGCCCTCCCCAGGGCTGTGGGATTGCTGTGGGGTGGGGACCCACGGCCCCATCTTGCAGGGTACGGCAGGACAGGTTTCTGGAAGGGGACACCGGTCTCTGCAAGGATGGCATGCAGGAGGCTGATTGTGTGGGATGGGTTTTGAGGCTGGGTGGAAGCTGCAGGTTGGTTTCTGCCTCCCTCTGTGCACAGCAGCCTCTAAGCTGAGCTTTGAACCACACCAGCAAGCACATCTGCAACTGGTCAGGATTTCTCCTGTGAGTAACCAGGGCAGTGACACAGGTATCAGGTGAGTTTTCCCTTTTTTATACCTGCTCTAATGTGTATCTATTTTCTACATTCCCCAAAGCTCTTTTTTAGTTTTTGCTGAAGTGGTTCTGTCATCACTGCATCACACAAGTGCAGAGGGAAAGGACTCTAGTTCTAAAGTGAAAAAAATGGCTTAATAATGCCCAGTTTGGCCCAAAATTGATGGGAAGGGGGAAGGGGTGTGCAAGACCTCCTCTTCACCCTTCTTTTTAGGGTATGATACTGTACAGGGGAACTGTCTTGAGAAACACAGACCCTGCTGCTTCATCCAGGCAGCTCGGAAAAAACAAGGGATGATGATGATGACTTTAAGCAATAATTTAGGGCTGGATTACTGTAGAACCACTGGCACTTTTATCCACTTTTTGTCATTTTTGGGGTTCTCAGAGACATCAGGTACTTCCCAGCAGGATTTTAGTGTGCATGTGACTCCATTCATTTGCATGTATCCAAGTGAGACCCCGGCCCATCCAGCTCCAGAGGCAGCCTAATCGAGTGCCGTGCGCTTGATGAGAACCAATCTTCCCCGAGCACTTCCATAGTGAAGCACATTTTCTCCGCAGTAATTCCGTGATGCAACGACACGCTCACTGCAGTGGCTTTGTCCTTCCTGGAGGGTTGTGCAGGGTGGTACAGGCATTCACCAGGCATTCATCCTTCCTGCATGAGGCTTTTCTCTCTTGGGGAGTTCCCTGGCAGGCAGCAAGCAATGCACTGGGATGCAGCCAGGGCCAAACAGGTTCTTCCAAGGTCAGTGAATTCCTTCCTGCAGTTGCTTTCCAAATTCCCAAAAAAGCCCTCAGTAATGTGTATTATTATTATTACTAAATGTTGCATAAAGAAATACCCATCTGCTCTGCCTGCCAGGATGAAAACCTACGTATCTAATATAAGTGTTAACTTTGTGGAGATCTTCAAGGGTTTCCATCTCTCTCTTTACTGTCACTTCAGGGAACACCAGCACTTACAAGGGAATGATTTCTGCATGAGGGCACCTAAAATTTAAGCTCTAGTAAGGCTGACTGAATTCCACTCTAAAGTTACCTGTTATTTGCAAGGTGGGTGCCCTGAGCACCGGGACAGAAAGTCAAAATACATCTTGTGCTCCTCCTCCTCCTGTTTCTGCCCCACAAATGATTGAAGTGTACATGGAACACCTTCACAAAATCCACAATTTACTCTGCAGGATTTCAACAGGGTGCCCTCCTGGGAGCTGAAAACCTTGGCTCAGACATGGCAAAGAAGGGATGTGCATCTGGCCTCTCCCAGCTGTGAAGTGAGACAGGGTAGGGACCAACGTGCTGGACTCTGGCATTCCTTGTACAAAACATATCCTAAAAGTTCCTGACCATGGGCAAGGTTTCCATGCTGCCCTGATAAAGTGAACAGAAAGGAAGGACAAGCAGGAACTTACACAATCAAAAGCAAGGGGTAGTGAGCTGTGTCCGAAAAGGTTGCTGGCTTTAAGATCTGCATCGGCAATCCTAAGTAAAAAAAAAGAACAAATATAAACATGTCTTTGATGTGGGAATGCTGACATGATTCCAATAGATTTTTCTGGTGTTTTGGCCACAGATGAGTAGGAGCAAAATGGCATTTCTTCAGAGGCAGTGGCAAATAACACCTTAGAAACACAGATGTTGTCAAAAAGAAGACCCATATTGTGATAGTCGAGGTGACAAGAAATGTAAATGGGGAGTACAGTGCGAGCTGCTCAGCCATGCATCACTTTTACAGCATTCAATTAACATCTGTCAATAGCTATAATTTTCCTTTTTTGGCAGCTGGATGAGTGACGCAGACAAAAATCAGTATTTCAGGGCAGCAGAGAAGGAGGAAAATTGGCAATGAAAACAGTAATTTAAAACCCAATTAAGTATGGTGGCTGGGGGAGAGAAATAGAATTATTTTGCTATAATGGTGTGAAGACAGAGGGAGAAACAAGTATTTCAATCCTAACTTCTAAAGGGCTAAATTTTGCTGTAAACAGGAGGCAAAGGTGCTGAAGCCCACGTTGCTATACTGGTACAGAACCAATGTAAAGGAGGGATGTGACCACTAAAGCTTCTTTTAGCTGAATGTCATTTCTATGGCTTTGTATCAGTAGCCAAAACTGCCTCCATACAAACACTCTCTGCATTAAGGACAGCACATTTATTTTTAAAATGTTATCCACAATCTAGATTAGCAGAGGCCCAGCAATTAAACTGGTATTAGGAGCATTTTCAGTAGATTAATAGACAGATTAGCAGCACGGTTTAAGTGGCGTGCTTTGCAATCGTGTCCTGACACTCTGCCTAATTAGTTATTCCATCTGAATGCTAATAGCTGCAAATTGGATCAATGGCCCAGGGACAGCCAAAAAGGCCATCACTTGACTTTAAATATTACTAAGTGCTACCTGCAGCGTTCCCAAGGCTGCTCAGCCCAAAGCTTTGGGACCACAGGGAGGGCACAGCAGAACAGCCACATGGCTGCGGCCAGTTTGTATTTATTGCACACAAGTATATTTTTGGTTAAATGAGCAGAACTGCAATGGGACCTGCCGTTAAAAAATTTAGTATCAAACTTGAGTTATCCCTTACAAACTGTCAGTCTCCCATGAGCTGGCTTATGGAGGGAAATATGGGCTCTTTACCCATCCTTTCCTGCCCATAAAACCTGGAAGCACACGTCTGTTCCTGTTATTTTATGCACTGGTTTATGTTCCTTATGCCCATGTGGCAAACAGGACATTTTAGGGCCACTGTTATCCTTTTCAAATGGTAACCATGTCTCAGCCTTTGCTTCGCATTTTATAGCATCTGGAAATGCCTGAAATCAGTAACCTGCCCCCAGCACAGCTCGCTGCTTTCACTTCACTGCCTGTGGCCTGAGAGATTCACTCCTTCCTGGGATGGAAAACATTACGGGCCACATTTGAACCCAGGGCCTTCGGGTTTTTTTTCTAGAGTTGCCACCACCATACATGCAGGCTGGGATTTTGGGGAGCCATTGTGCGTCTCTGAGTATGTGGATTTTCCCCATGTAAGTAAGTTATCTGCTTACGGCCAGAAGAAATGTTTTTTAGGTTGTTTCAGGTACAACTACAGAGACAGGCTTACACTTCGGCTGTTTGCAACCAGACTTTTCTCTCTCTTTGGCAAAAATATATATATATATATTTGTGGGGAATGATTTTATGAGTGGTAGAAATAACACACCAGCTGCAGGTGCAAACTGCTCCAAGTGCCTGCTTTCTTTACTCCAGGTGAAATCTCCTTTGTCTTTTCTCATAACTCTCTTTTTTTTTTTTTCAACCCTCCCAAATCATATGGCTTTCTTGAAGAATCCTGAGTGACTCCAGTGGGCAGCCCTTGGAGAGTCAGCTTCATTCACTGCATCTCAGATTGTGCACCGAGAGGCAGCCACATTTGTAGCCAGCAAGAACACACATTATCCCACTTCAAGCTCATTTCAAATGACACACACACACCCAGGGCAAATGCCTCCAACAATGGGGGCACCCCACTGTGTCATTTCCCAGAGTGGCTTTTTCTCCACAAAGAAAGTTTTAAGAGAAAAAAAAAAAACCAACCCTATCATTTTGCCTTTTTTTCAGCTGAATTCTCATCAAAATCTGCCTCTGTAATAACCTCCTTATGTAGCACATTCTAGGAGAGTGCTTTGCAAACTGTGTGAGTTTATTGAGAGTCAAAGTCATTTTTCCTCCTGCCATTCTACCCAGGATGGCTGTATTATTTCACAGCTATAGCAGTGAAAGAGAAAAATAAGTGAGAAGAAAGGAGCTACTTACTGTAATCATCTATCTTGATTTCCTTGTATTCTACCTTAGGCATTTGCCTGTCATTTACAGCCAGCTGCACATTTTCATTTACCTCCAGCTCAAAAATTTCTGAAAGAAGAAGGACAAGATGACAAAAACTTTTGGCACAGTTTGTGAAAATGCATTTTAACATTTCATAGTCACCTGGATATATATAACACAAGTTTCCTTACAAACGGATTTCCTTCTAGTCCTCATAGATGTCTAATTCAGTTAAGCCTTTGAAACCCCTTCCAAGTTTTCTGAATTGGCAAAAAAGCTGTATTCCTGAAATCAGTGGCATTCAGCTGATTTGCAGGAGGTGGGAATGTGACCTGCTGTGTTGGGACACTACCACGGGTCCCAGTCAGACATCTACCTGCCATGCAAAGCTAGATCTCAAATGAGGGGGTCCTCAAGTCTGTGTCCAAGTTATGCATAATAAATAGGAAGGGCAGGAGACTATGGAGGGCTTCAGGCCAAGGTTGTGCTGCTGTGCAAGATAAAATCCATGGGAAGGAAAGCCATGGAGGGAGGAGAGTGGGCAAAGCTCATAAAACCTGCAATGTCAGGTTTTGGAGCAGTCTTGACATTTGAAGTGTTTCAAAAATTTTTCATTTTGCTTGTGCGTCTTACCCAAGGACTCTCTGGGTCAGAGACAGAGGATTCCTTCCTCCTTCCTGGGATTTAACCTTTATCCTCTCCTCCTGGCCATGTGCTCTACCTGCTGAGCCTCTTCTGGGAAAAACAGCCACCTCCAGCACCAGCAAGAGTGAGTCCTTCCCAGCTGGTAGGGAAAGAGCCCCTCTTTTAGGAGACACTTCAGGCTGCATGTCTTACGTGGTGGGAAATGTCTCCATGTGATGGCAAAGATCCTGAGCCCCATGGAGGAGGGATTCAAGGGCTGGGGTGAGTAGGTCCTGGTCTGGGGAATCTGTCAGTGCTCATTCTCCTGGCATCAGTCTGGGTGTGAACCAGGGGGATCCAGGGCATTATCTCTGCCACGTGAACCCAAGGAGGGTGTGAGATTTCACACCACATTATGATTCACTGACTCTAACTTCCCTTTTGAGACACACTGATAAATAGATATGTAACCCCAGCTCCTCAAATAACACTTCTGGTACCTGATTATCCTGCTCTCACTGCTCATATCTGCTGGACAGGCAGACAAAAACTTGCCCTTCCCAGTTAACACATTTCAGAGACCTTTCAGCGGTAGCAAATTGGTTCAGTGAATATTCACCCTGCTTCTGCAAAGCCTGGCTCTTTATCAAAACCACATCCCCCACAAAAGTGTCAAAGCAACAGCCTATTACATTTAGTTAAATATTAAGATTCTCATTTAATTATGGCACACACAAGTAGCTTTATCAGCAGAAAGGGCCTTGCCACGTAGGGGAATTTAGTCAAGCCGTTTTATTTGTTCGTATAATTGCATTCACAGAAAGCCAGGAAGACTGAGAAGGAAAGAAAAAAGATTGGCATATCTCCTAAAGGACTTTCCTTTTTGCTTTAGGACCACAGGGAGCTTGAGTCTGTGGAGTACAAATGGTCATTGCTTAATTAAATGTAAGCACACTCTAATATTCAGTGCAACTCACTATTATCAGATTATTGCAGAATACAGAGGCAAACTCCCTTTCATAGAGTAATGGGCTCATATTAAATAAGTAAATTCAGTAACATGCAACTGTCAGTTGCCCTTTATTCAAACGCAAAAGAATGGGGGAGGGAAAAAGAAAAGAACCAGGGGACATGGTAATTGTATGCAGAAGATCACGAATTTCAGTAGAGAATGTGTTCTGCACATGAGTAGATTGAGTTCTCTGTGTAATAGATGCTACCCATATGAATCTGTCAAAGTAAAACTAGTCCTGGTGTGTTTTGTTTACTTTTTAAAGCCCTTCCTTCACTGTTTCTGTTTTATATTGTCTGTCATTTTATTCACCTAAAAGTACTTTATAAAACTATACAGGAGGGTGTAACACCACTCGCGAGAGCACTCTCCCATGCTAATATAGCCAGTCAGACATCTCCAAGTCTGTGGTAAAATTAAGGTGTTTTATTTAAAGTGGGGGAGAAAGAAAGTGGAGCTGCAGGTCAGGGTGAAGAAACTCTCCTTGCCCCTTGTGGGCATCAGCTGGGCTGCTCTGGGGTTATCCCTGGGGAGGCACTGCCAAGCTCAGGCTCTGCTGGGAAGAAGGAGCTGACACTCCCTTGTGCAGAGAGTCTTTCCTGTCACACTTACTACCTTCAATGGGAAATGAAGCAGCTCAGCATTTCACAGTAAACCTTTAGTTTGAGTGCCAAATTTCTTGGCTTGCTCACTCTCTTTTTCTTTCTTTTGAGGTAAGAGCAGTGAGTTGCTGTAAATGCAGGTAAGTGAAACTGATACTTGATAAACTGGTATTGACCATGTACAAAGCAGATAGAAAAAGAATAAAGGTGTTGCTTAGTATTTGGGTCATATCAGTGCCTGAAGTCCCTAACTGCAGTTAAGGCTGGGCTGAACTCTTTATTAAAATGAAAGATGATATTTTCCCATTAAAATGATGGGAGAAGATAAATCTTGGTTTCACGTGAGACTCAGTGCCACACCCAGCCAGACTGGAACCCCAGAAACTCCATGGCTTTCTGGACTCTACATTGCCAGTCTGAAAATGTCTCTAGAGAGTGCCAAATATTTTGAGGGAAGAAACTTATTTTTGGAATAATTCCAGCTTTGCACTGATGTAGATGCAAATCATTAGCATGAAAAATCTTTAGCAAACAATAAGTGCTACAATCTCCATGGGCAGATCAGGGAACCAGGCAGAGGCACCACTCGTGGGGCTCACTCCTCTGCATTATCTCTGATAATTCATATCAGAGTTTTTTTATTAAAACCACAGATTAAGCTAAATATTTCTTACATTTATCTTATCTTATTATCTTATTTTTTATATATGGGACTCACAACAAAATCAGTGGAAGACTAACAAAAAGACTGGGAGGGATTTGAACTGTGCATTTTTTTGAGAAAGAGGATAACAAACATCATGCCCCAACCTGTGTGTTTTTACCCCAAACAGCAGCTGTTGTGATGGCGGCACAACAGCTCTGCAAGTCCCTTTGCCTTGCAGAAAACTTCCATTTAGGCAGAGTCTGGGCTCCCCAGGAGTGTAAGTTTAGCAAAGAGCAGCTACATCTCACTGTCCTGCTCGGCTACTTTTGTTTGAACAACTGCAAAGCTCAAGCCCGTTCTTACTCTGTGCATCCGTTGTGTTGTGAACAGTCACCATGGGGACACGGGGACCTTGAAAAGGAGAAGAAAAGAACTTGGTTAAATTTCTATCAAAGCACACACAGACACACGTGAACCTGGTTTTGAATTCCATGGAGCTGAAGGCTCTTGAGACTCGCTTTTCATGCAAGAGTAATCTAAAAAGCAAATCATCCTGGTATTAGAAAGAGTTTATGACTAAATGACAGTATTGTAGACTCAAAGACATGTGAGGTTTCAAAGCCCTTTCCCAACAGACCACTAAATGCATCTTTCCCTAATTTGTAAACATTATAATTAGCAGAAACACAATTAAATCGCTCGCCTTTAAAATTATTCTAATGATGCCCAAACATCACAGCACAAAGCATTTACATTTTGTATGCTATGGATAAATGTTGCTGTTTTGCAAATTATTTTTTTTTTTTTAATGAATTAAACACCAGCTTGTCTCTCATGCTAAAAAAGGCCACATATTCTGTCTTAAAATGCAACATTTAGGTATTGAAATCAGTCAGTGTTATACAAAGAGAATTATCATTACTATGCAGTGCACATGAGTGAAGCACACAATTCACTGCCACAGGATGCTGCAGCATTCAGGACGCCACAGTCTTCACCAGAGGATGCTGTAGGGTGCTTTTGTCCTTAGCACAGGGATCTGGGTTCATCTTCTTGTTCAGAAAGTCATTAAGTGGCTGACTGATAGAAAAATGGGATGGTACATGAGATCAAGTTCATATGGTGGTTGTCAGCTTCCTTCTCCCTGTTTTCCAGTTGTCATCTGGTGACTGCTCTTGGAGACAGGACACTGGGCCCAGGTGGGCTGACCCAGGACAGCCACTCACATGTTGCTCCCAGACCTGTTTGTGGGTTTTTCCTTGAGCCTGACAGTACTGCTCAGGAAGGTGGAAATAGCTCTGCAGTGATGAAATGTTGAATTCTTCACCTCAGAGACAGTGGTTATCTTACTTTCCTTCCCTCTCCCCAAAACGTAACGTGGTACAGCTGCAGCGAGTGTGAGCAGCTGGGGAAATCTGTGTGCCCAGCAAAGATCCCAACAGCAGGGCCAGGAGGCTCCCATGCTGTGTCTGTGGGAAGATCCCAGAATCATAAACCCATGGAATCATCTACACTGGAAAACATGTCTGAGATGATCGAGTCCAACCATTAACCCAGCACTGCCAAGTTCACCACTAAACCATGTCCCTCAGTACCCCATTTACTTGTCTTTTAAATACCTCCAGGGATGGTGACCCCTATCTCTTCCCTGGACAACCTGTTCCAGTGCTTGGCAAACCTTTTGGAAAAGAAATTTTTCCTAATATCCAATCTAAACGTCCCCTGGTGAAACTTGAGGCCGTTTCTTCTTGTCCTGTCACTTGTTCCTTGGGAGCAGAGGCCCGACCCCCACCTGGCTGCACCCTCCTTTCAGGTGGTTGTAGAGAGTGATAAGGTCTCCCCTGAGTTTCTTCTTCTCCAGGCTAAACACCCCCAGCTCCCTCAGCTGTTTCTCATGGACTTGTGCTCCAGACCCTTTCCCAGCTCTGTTGCCCTTCCCTGAACACATTCCAGCACCTCAATATCTTTCTTGATGTGAAGGACCTGAAACTGAACACTGAATATCAAAAAACCCAACGTTCTTTAAGCTTCAAAAGTAAGACAGCTTTGACTGATATCCACTGAGATTCCAACCCCTTTAAGGTGCTTTCTTAAGCCCTTCAACCTATGAGCAAATCCTGTGGGATCACCACTTGTGCAGCAGCAGTTTGTGTAGGGCTGGCTGAGAAAAAGCCCCTACGATGCTGTAACTGAGGGTGTGCACACAAATGGCAGCAAAAGCAGGTTCCAGTGAGCCATTCGTACTGGTTTGGTGCATGAAATAAGTTCTTGAGAGCCAGGAAAGCTTTAAGGCGCTATAATTGTGTCAGTGGTTTTCCCTGGGCTGCCAAGAGCCCGCATCCCACTGCAGGCAGTCAAGAGTGTTTCATCCAGACCTTACATAGACAGAGAAAAGGCAGAAAAAGATTTTATTTATAATTAAGCTGACTAATATGGCAGCCTGACTTTTGTTTCTTTGTAACTGAGAATCTTCTCCCCTGACAATCCAATTCTTTTTTAGAATGCAGGAAGGTGGATTATAATGAACAAAGAAAAACAGGTTTACTCACCAGGATTTAGCTGAATTTAACTTTCTCCTACTGATATACATTGGTATGCTGACCATATTTATTTATAAATCTGCCCTGCCTTTTCCCTGCAGTCCCAGAAGCCAGACTGCTGGAAAAGCAACAAACCTAATAAACATGGGCATGATAAAATCATCACTGAAAATAAAAGAAATCCTCCCAAATGACTTGTTGGAGTTAGAGCAGTCCTTTAATTAACACTGAAATGCCAACAAAAAGAAAGGGATAGAGAGAGAAATACAATGCATATAATCCTTTTATTTTCTAATTTATTTTTCCGTTTTTTAATTAGCATTGAAAAAGCTGTGAGAAACTAATAAATAAAGAAAAATTCTAGTGTGCAGTTTAGAAAATTACATGTATTATATATTGTGTTTCCTTAGTCCCTCACTACTAACTACTGCTACTGTCATCTCCCCAAATCAATGTTTTTAAGTGAAGTCCTATATAAAGATATTCAGTTTGAGGTAATATGAAATTTAAAAAAAAAAAAAAAAAAAGTATCCTTGAAAAAGTAGATTTTTGACTTGCCTAAATTTTATTTTTTAACAAAGAAGGAAAAATGGTAAAGACAGAAAACTACAGAGTAGAATCATCTCTGTGAGAAGAATTACTAAATATTAAATATGCTCAATGCCAACGCTCCAGTTAAAGAACGTATTTCACTTGTGAGCAGCCTGAAAGTTATCAAGAAGAAAAAGTCACTTTTTAAGGAATGACATAAATTCCTTATTTCAATGCCAGTTTTTAAGGTAAAACAACCCAGTTACATGCTAGACTGTGTCTTTTAATGCACACACATCAGAAGTCTTTCAACACTCACAAGCTGAGTGCCTAATGCCTGACAGGGACAGAAAGAATTCCTTGAAATGAGAAGTGTGTATTCATTAACTGCCTCCCCAGCTTTATTTTTAAACCTGTGGCAGTGTGACAGTCCCATCACACGTGCCATCTGCTAAATGCCATCCACTGTCATGTGCAGATCTGAGAGGGAAACCTGATTTGTTCAATGAGCTGCTGGGAGCTGACAGAAACAGAGCGAGGACATCCTCTGCTCCGTGTCTCCGTCCTCCAGAGCCCATCCAAATGGGCTTTGATGGGGACTCCTGAGCCCCCACATTCTCAGGCACATTCTGCTGTCTTCTGTTCTTTAATCAGTGCTGATGATTCCCCCTTGTCTACCTGCCCCCCTCAGAAACCTTGTGAGTGCTCTGCCTCTTGCTCGCAGAGGTCCTGAGAGCATGGGAGCATTGGGATCCTTGAAGGATAAAACACAAAGTGCTCCACTTTAAGAAAGCAAAGCAGACACTGAGCTGCTTTTCCCTGATTTGCAAAGGTAAGAGAGACCCAGCTCATACCTTTTAACCTCATGACTGTTCCCAAAATCATGGGCAGGCCGCTCTCTGCATGACGTGGTGAAGATGATGCTGCTGGATTTCTTGCCCCAGAGGGGTAGGTACAAGCAGGGCTGTGACACTCCCCAAGGTGTGGGACCTGGCACTGCTGCTCCCTCTCACCTCCACCAAAAATTTTAGGGGTGGCACCATCCAGGCCCCTGTTACCCCTCTCTGCATCCCTGTGTGAGGAGTGGGATGGGATGTGCTTGAATGCCACTGCAAGCTCCACTCCCCTTTCCTGCCTCCAACATTGTGCCAGCCAACTCCAGCATCCTGCCAGAAGTTTAAAAGTTTTTTCTTTATTCATAGCTTAAGAGAAAGGAGCAAAACTATTGGCAGAACTTCTGCGTATAGACACACTCTGTACATCCCAGATAGATGCACGGTTAATAGTGCTGCACAAAACTCTAGTGACATGAATTAGATTTTCAATTAATACAGCTGAAAGTCTGGGTTTATCATAAGGCCTTTGACTTTAAAACCATTACTGAAATTATCCATGCAAGAAGTAAATTGAGCTATATCGCTCTAATGACAACAGGTCAATTCATCACCCAGGAGGTGCTACCCGTCATGATCTGAATGGGCACAGAAACTCAGTGCTTCAGTAATTTGACAAGAAAAAGCACTGCCAATGGTTTTTCATCAATTTTTAAGCAGTTTTTATTATTATTTCCAAAAAGGTTCTGCTTAAGCATGGTCAGAAAGAAGCAACTCTATATTTTCAGGTGATAAGGTATAGATTTCTAGAATAAAAATGGAAAATCATTTTACAACCTTGAAGAAAATATTTACCAGACATTTGTTTTGTAATACTTTTTATACTTCAGAGCACTCCTGATGTTTCCATGATCTAAACAGCATAGGGAATTATATAAGTTATTATAAGTTTAAAATGAAAGTAGTGATTATAAAAAGAATATGAAGTAAAATTAAAGAAAAGTTAATCAAAATAACAGAAGTGTTTAAAAAGGATAAAAAGAGGCATTGTCTTATTCTTCTCATCTATATTCTCAAAGGCTTCAACGTTGCAGATAATTTCAGACCAGAAGCTAAATTCACAGTGTGTAAACAATGAAAATTCAAATACTCTCTGCCAGCGCCACCAGCATATCTCTTAAGCACTGATGAATGATTTAAAAGAGCAGCTGCAAGCGATGGGAGCTGAAAGGGTCTGGCTCTGCACAAGTGAGATAATTGGCAACAGCCATCTCTGTGTACAGATTCCAGATCTCTTTATTTGCTAATCCATGAATTATTTATACGTGCTGCATAAAGTTCATATGTTGGGGTGATATTATCAGCCTAATAAATAAAGACATGGGGAGTTCCGTGAACCAGTGCTCACAATTAAAATATTTTCCCCATTTGCAGCATTTTCCAGCCGACGCTATGGACAGATGTTCGTGCTGTTTGCTTTGGCAACCTTGTTGACATAAACATCAAACAGATTTATGCTGCTATTCACCCTCCCCAAGGCATTTAATTTTTTAATCAAATCTTTACTTCCTCAAATGTAGCTTGTCTTGTAAAATAATCAATCCTGGCTTGTTCTCAGGCAAGCACTCTGATGGTACTGCTTGTCTCTGCCCTGTGTGATACCGGTAATAAATTTCATGCTTACTTTATGTGGAGCAGAAATAAATCTGGTTGCTCTGAGGCAGTATCAGTTTGCAGTGACTAGAGGGAAAATGAACAAGAGATTTGGTCTTAATTCCACTACAAAAAGCAGGCCTGATGGCTTCTTCAAAAGGTTGCTGTAATGAATAAGCGTGGTCAGGTCCTCAGCCCATTCCATGCGATTTTGAGAGGTGCCTGCAAAGAGCAGTGTGGGAAGCTGGGCTGGCACTGACCAGCTCATCCCACTCTGTCCTACGGCCACTGAAGGACACGAGGCCTTCGGGTCTGAGAAGATCCTCCCTTGCTGCTACAGGAAATTGTGTGTTACAAAAGTATTGACAAACTCCCTCTAAATGTAATTGGGTTTGCTGATGTAATTCCTACTGGTGTCTTGTTCTCCTGGTAGGAGCTGCCTTCCAGCTTGAAGCTGTACTGGCTGTCACTCCAATTTACACCCTTTTGGGGATGGTCCAACAATCTGTTTTCTACTAAGCATGAGTATTTCCACCATAGTCACAGCAGTCATGTGTCCTCAAAAGCTCTCATCCAGTCAGATAAATTAGATTATTTTAGTTCCTTTTTGTAGGACAAAGTTTCTTTTCATCTTATTCTTTGATGCAAGAGTGTTTTACATTCAGTTCCTTGTTCCTGAACAGAAAAGACCAGAACTCTACCCCTGCTGTTGAGGATGTCCTAATTGGCTCTTATACTGAAACTGCTACTTGCCCAATTCCATGGAAGATTCTGTGCCTGATCCATCCTAAGAGAGCATTCACCTACCCCATGCTCACAGCATGTAGGCAGTTTGCAGACATCCAGTGGTCAGCACTGTGTGCCCAGGCACCCATCTCCTCTGCTGAAGCATTTGTAACTTTTGAGCTTCAAACATACAAGACAAATTCTTGCCCTGAGTCACCATGTGCTTAATTTTGCTCTTTGTACTATTAAGTTCTCCCACACCAGCCCTGCAAGATATCCAGATTCTCTAGTATTTATCCTTGCCTTCTGATGATGCTTATCAGCTTTGTGTCTTAACAAACTCCACCAGCTTCATCCAGCGTTGGGTTCCCAGGCTGCCAGGGAACAATCTGAGCAGGGTCATTCCCCAGACCAGCTCCTAAAGAACCCTGCTGCTGATCTCCAATTAGCCTTTTATTCCTCTTCATCATAATCTACTTCCTGTTCATTTTGCTGGTACTTAACCTTCGCTCACAATTCTTTCACTAATCTCCCTCTTCTCCTTCTTAATTAATATCAGCCAATGAGGTGTCACACTGAGTGGGCTGAGCATTTCCTCCCTTTCATGAGGCTTTGGCTAAGGTTTTAAAGAGCCATAATGCAATAATGCATGTGGATGGATCCAAAAAGGAATGTGGAAAACATACAAACTCCAGGACATGGAGCAGGTATATAACCACTGTAGTGATAAGATCAGCTGTGAAAAGGAGGTAGATTAGGAGAATTTGCTTGCAGAGTTCATGAACCTGATAATGCACCCCTGGAGTTGCAAGTACCAGAGGCAGGAGGGAACAACTCCAGTTCACATGGGGGTACCTGACTTCCCAAAACCCAGGGTATTTTGTTCTAGTATGCTGGTCCAATCTATGAAATCTGGGGATCAGATTTCATAGAACAGAAAAATCCCCATACTCAACTCCCTCATTTTTCCAGGTTCTGTTTTATTTGAATACCTCAATTTAACCTATTTCAATCCAATTTCCATCCAGGCTTTCTGCAAACTTTGAAAAGAGATGAAATGAACCAAAAGTTAACATTTGTCCCTATTTTTAAAGTATAAGTTTCGTATTGGATTAGTACATGCTAATCCTAAAAGAAATACCATATGTAGGGGACTGTGTCTGGCATTTTCTATATTCCCTGACTACTTTGGAAAGTCACTGGATAGCTCAGCATGTCCAAGGAGGTTGTGCACTCTCCATTCTTGGAGGCTTTGAAGGCAAGACCAGACAGAGCCCTGAGCAGCCAGGTCTGATATCCTCTCTGGCTCTGCTGGGAGCAGGAGGTTTCGCTAGAGACCTCCTAAGGCTCCTCTCAACCTGAATTCTCCTATGATTTTGTGATTTAATATTTGAAAGTATCACAGTAGGGGTGAGGTACTGGAAGAAGTTTCCCAGAGAAGTTGTGGTTGTCCCATCCTTGGAAGTGTTCAAGGCCAGGCTGGATGGGGCTTTGAGCACCCTGGTCTAGTGGAAGGTGTCCCAGCCCATGGTGGGGGGTGGAACAAGATGAGCTTCAAGGTCCCTTCCAACCCAAACCATTCCATGATTCTATGATATTCAAGGAAAAAGGATAATTCCTTATAATTGCAGCATGAAAGAAAATACTCTCTCTCAGTGCCGTTTACACCTCATTAACAGACTGAATAAAACCCCATTGCATATTTTCTGTTTATTCCATTAAAAACCTAGTATAAATTGATTTAGATAAACTTAATTTATTCTTTTCCACAAGTAAAATTCTCTTGCAACAAAATAATTATTTCCTAGCTAATTAAGTAATAACTGGTGCTGGATATTAACTTAAAAAACACCACCAACAACCCATAAATAACATTGTTTTCCATTGTCTGATTATTAAGCTGCTTGCGTCTCATGAGTTCTCAGGTTTTAACATACCCTTAATGTCCTGACTGCATTAATAAAGGGCTTAACAAGTACCATGCAAACAGAAAACAAAAGGCAGCAATAAACCTTACAGCTGGTCCAGCTGGCAAACAAGGTGAAAGAAGCAGTTTTCCTCAGAGGAAGCTTTAAATCTTGTGAGATGGTAACATCTGTACTACCCACTGCAGAATAATGAGTTCATCCAAGGTTGCTCATATAGCTGGAAATAATGCACATGCACCCTGGTCTCGACATGCAGGAGGCTTCTGCCTGATTTGTGAAGCTTCATTATTTGAAGCATCAGAGGAAGCCTGTTGTCATGGTCATTTATCTCCTGCGAGTGGAGCTCAGATAAAATTTTGTATGTACGGAATGACCAAGTGACAAGAACCCTGGCTGGAAGCAGATGACAGATCACCTTCCTCTGGGCAATGCCAGGCAGCTCATATTTACAAGCAAGAATCAAAATGAAAACAGGATCAAAACATGTAAAAGCGAGGAACACATAGTGCTTTGCAGAATGGGGCCATTTCAAAGAGGAGAGGAGTTTCGCTTTAATTCCACAATATTTTTTCATGCACTGAAAATTACAGACGTTTTCTATTAATTTTATTGTTAAATATTCATGCATACTAGTTTGGGGCATTTTTCCACCTATTTTTATGTCACTGAGTATTTATGGGGAGTTTACACTCCCATATACACTAAAGATGTATAGGAATAGAGTGAAATACTTTATAACATAAATGAGTGGTCTGCTTAAAGGAAGAAAAAACGTACTGGAATACCCACAAAAGTCACCATTTTAATTAATCTCAAACTATAGTCATATCTGTGTTGTTAACAGGAGATAGAAAAAAGTTCTCATCCAACTCCCAAACCAAGAATACCATCCTCTCTTTTCCCGCAGCAAAAGCTCTGGTGGTACCTTCTGCTTGTGCAAAAGGGGGTTTTCATACCAGTCTGCTGCTTTGCAGTTGTACAGCGTGTGAGGGAGTGAGAGTGGGCATCCCCCACCCTGCCTTCACCCACGGGATCTGTGACCCATGAACCGCGCACAAAGGACTTGAGAAGCGAGAGCCAACCTCGGCTGTTAAGTAAGAAAAGGAGTCAAGTGAATGCAAATGTGAATTATATAGTAATTATAATACAAATAGGGCCCAGAGATTAAGTCTGTGCATGCTTTCAAACAGCAGAAACTAATTTAGGCTTCATAAGCCTCAGGAAAAGTTCCAAAAGGTCACAGTTTGCCTGGAAGCGCTAATTACAGCCTCCCGCTACCGGGTACACAGGAACCTGAGTTTGTGGTAATCATCCTTGCATGGGAAACCACTCTGGCCACAACAGATAACACTCACCCAGTGACCTGAGATGTGAGCAAGCCCCGGGAATGCCTCCCAGGCCCCAGCACGCTGCTGTGCCCCTTTAGCATCCAGCTGGGTGGGAACCTGCAGGCACACGGCTGGGGCACGCCCGGTTCCTGGAGGTGTCGCAGGACGTTCAGCTGGGCTTGAACATTATCTCTGTGTTTCTGATGGATCTTGGGGTTTGTCAGACAGGTATTTTGGCTATTTTGGCCAGGATAACTGTCCTGTGTGGTAACACAAGGATAAAGCCTCTTGGGGGTTGCCTGCCCTGCTCTACCTGGACAGACACCCCCGTGTTCAGACCCCCAGAGCACACACTGTCAAATATTGGCTTCCTGCCCCTTGCTGTAGACCCAGAACCAAGCCAAGGACAGCTCAGATAGTTCAGAAAACCTGAACCCCCAAGACCTGCACATCAAGAACCAAGTAGCAAAAATTTATATTTAAGTATATTATAGCACTTGGTGGGATTTAAAATAACATTAAATCTGGATGAACTGATGAAAACCGTATTTTATTTTTGAATTATATAGAATATAGATGCCAGTCTACTCTGGAGTGCAGCAGTAATAGGCTACAGTCATTAGGTGGCCCATAAAAAACTTCAAAATGATTCTTGGGGTGGTCCTGTGCAGGTTGACTTCAATGATCCTTGTGGGTCCTTTCCAACTCAGGGTATTCTATGTTTCCATGATGATGAAATCCTCACTCAGTTTCCCCAAGACATTGAATTCAGTATTGCCCATTCCCATCCCTACCTCAGCCACTTGGTCCCATCCCATCATATCCCACTCCCTTGCAAGATCAGAAATGTTTGTAAAATCATCAAGTAAAGCAGCAGAACTGTTTCTAGAACTGATACCAGCAGAAAAAAAAAAAAAAATTCTATTTAATTTTCATTTAGTTCAGTTCCTGTGCCCAGCTCGGAATGAGCCTGTCTGTGGCACGGGCAGCAGATTGGTGAAAAAGAGGTGGACAGAGGGTGGATCTGCACTGACTTTGTCTTGCAGTCCTTGTGGCCAGGCAGTGCTGTGCTCCTCTGAGATGTACTGATGAAAAATACAATAAGGAGCTTTATAGGGGGTTACTGCATTTCACAGTAAGGCGAGGTGGGGCAAGGGGAGGCACAACCTGTTGGGACAGCAGGCAGACAGCAGCAGTTTCCTCCTCCCAGCCACCACCTAGGAGTTATTGCTTATGGTGTCAGCAGTAAAGGAAGTATTTTAAGTTGGCTCTCAGTCTTGCCGGAGGTCTTCAGTGCTACTGGTGTGGCTACATGGAGCTGCAGCCTCCAGCTGGTGCATATCCCAGTAGTAAAACCCAGGAATCAGCATTTCACATTTGTTTAAACCGAGGTGTGCCTATTGCACTTTTATATCCACAGGCTCTTGATTTGGTTAATAAAATTCATTTTCAGTGCTAATAGTTATTTCAGCATCCAATTAAGTCTCTTTAGACCTCAACAACTTAATTTATCATGATATTTGCCAAAGGTCACCTGAACTGCCGAGCTCTGGCCCTCTTAGCAGGACCAGCTGCACTTAGAAAGCGTTTACTTGAATTCCAGTAGGAGGTGAGACTCTCTAAGATGCTTTGTGTTTACCATGATGGGCAGTTTTATGACATTATTAGTTGACACTAAACCCATATGCTTCAGAAACCTTGCCAGGCAGCAGGCTTTTTGCCTAACTAAATTAAAGTAGGGATTAAATGTAGGTATTTCCTCCCGGTGCATTTAATATTGTTTTCAGGCCCTGGAGTGAGATATTTGTACCTATAACCACAAGCTTTCCCTGGATATCTGCCAGAGATGCTCCAAGTCACAATGAAGTGGTTACTTGGGGGTGTTAAATAGGAGCTTCAGCTTCTTCATCTCTCAAAAGCAAGAAAAAGAGTTTCTATTATTTTAACTTGGATGTTACAGGCAGAAACACTCCTAATGAAACATCATCCCAGCAGCATTTGACAAGCAAACTTTTTCCTCTGTTCAAATCCTTGGAAGCTCAGTACTTCCATATCACCCACAAGAAGCAAATAGCACACACATACATGTCTGAGGACTCTCCAAGCCAAAAAAAAACACAGGAAGATATTTTCCCTTGCAGCTGCACTGGGTCTCCCAGACCCTGACACACTCACAGTGCTGTGAAGACATGTAACACATAATGATGTGCTTTAAGCCAAAATGGGTTATTATATTTTTCATAACTGCTTTAGTGCTGCTATAACTCAAAATCCAGTCCCTTGTTCAAGAGACCCCTGCCTGTCTCTGAAGGCACTGAGCGATGCTGTGGGGGCACAGGGGGCTGGAGCCCCACCCTGCAACACACTGAGGGCTTCTTTGCTATTGTGGGTGCCTCCAGCTGTGGCTGGAGGGAGTTATGAGCATCCAGCACCTGGGAGGACTGGCCCTGCACTTATTAAGGCCCGTGGTGTAATTACAGGCTCGTTATTGGATTGCTGTTGAGACGAGGCGTCGCGTGGAGCTGCGCGCTACCAGCCAACGTCTGCGGCCATGCCTCGTTAACTCCTCACTCCGGTACCATTTAATCACTTTACATGCTGGTTTTGTCACTGGAGTGCTCTCCTGCATACTAATGGCTGGGTTTCTGTGCTAGGAAGGTTTCTCTGCAGTGAATAGACTGAAGATTCACCGCAGCTTTCAAAAGCACTCTGGAAATTTATCCGTCTAGGAGCCTCTATGCCCTTTATTGTCACTGCACACATGAGCGTTGCAGTCGGCAATGAACTTTATTTTCACAACACCTCTAGGAGGCTGGAATTACAAGACCTGCTTGAGCTCCCTAAAGGAGCTCATGACAGCAGAAAAAACCCAAACCTCTGCGTCCTGACCAGCATTTGGGAGCTGGTTAGGACTTCTCAGACCACTGTTACCAAATGTGTCTTGGAATTCTCCATGTCTGGATGTGGGCCAACAAATTAAAACAATTATTGTAAAAAACACCTGTTGTAAATGTATGTATCATAGGTGTCCACATCCAACTCAGGATTTAGAGAATCATTATACACAACAGCATTATACAAAAACCATGATTATTTTGTAACGGAAAGGAGAAAAAAGAAAGCAATCCACCAGCTTTTTGCAGATATATCTGCTTAAATACAGAGCTGTTTTACAGTTCATAGATAGCCCAATATATTCAGGGAAGAGCTAAACCATATACTTCTGTTATGGCTTGCACTGATGTTTACCTGAGCATAACAACTGCTAATTGCAATCTGGTTCCAGGAATATTATTGAGGAGACCGTGACATGCAACATTTCTAGGTGACATTTAAGGCAATATATGGGCAATGTAGAGGGGTTTAAAACACTGCCTTATAAATGTGTGCTCTGTGAATCATTGATTTACATCTGCTTGCCCATAGTTAGTAAAAATATCCTCATCTCCAGATTTTCCATTGCTTTCCTGGGATGGTAGGTCTGGCCCAAATGGCACAGGTTAAAAGGTCTGATTAAATGAAGGAACCGAGGAAGATGTAGAAAGAGGTTCATTATTCTCCTGCCTGAAGGCATGAGCCAACCTCTTATTGCAGGAGCTGGGCAGACACATCCCTGACGGGTACATTATTGCAAAAATCCTGAAGAGGGTTAATTATCCACCCTCCACCATGGAGACAGGCTGCAGAAGGAGACGCATTTCTGGTCTGTTCCAGGAGTCAGTGCTGCTTTTCCTTGGAGTAATGTCTTGCAATATGAAGAAGGAAATGGGGGTCATGATACTTGACTCCAGATGTGTCCAGAGGCAAACCACTTATTCTCGCTGTACCTCAGCTCCCCAAAAACCATGAAATGATCATCTGGAGAAAGCATGTTTGTAAAGGCATGAAAATAATCATCTGGAGAAAGATTGCAAAACCTTTCCGTAATTCAAATTAAAAACTTAGTGCAGTATTTATTTTGCCAACAATGAAACTTCTACTCCCTCTTCCTGTATTCTGATAAATATCAGCATAGGATTTTCCTGAGATATTAAATAATATTAAGCTCTTTCTGTTCAAGGAGTCATAAATGTAAAAATTGCTGCCAAAAATATCTCTGTGACATGACACCCTCACTTTGATGGAGAAACTGAAGAAAAATGTGATTTGATTCATTCACAGTGAAAGACAAATGTCAAAGATATTCTGTCCTGAGGCAGAAAGGATTCAGACACTTTTATGCACAAAGTCAGTGTTTATCAGTAGAAAATCGGTCTTTATCAACCCCTGTTTGTTTGATGAATGTTACAAACAAAATTTTCACAGGAGTGATATTTTAAGTGATTTTCAGGGAAAAAGTTCCCCAAAGCCACTTATAAAAAGTGCAGATGAAACAGACTGAACCCATAAGTAGATGGGCAAAACAGAACAAAATGTTACTTTTTTAGGGAAATTCATCAACAAATACCTGTGATTTATTGGTTTTAATTTAGCTTTTCTATGGCACACATTTGAGCCTTTCCAAATCAGCTGGTAATCCCATGAGAGAATAAGATACTAGGAGGTTTTCCAAAATATGTATCTCCTCAAAAAAGGTCAATGTCTTTATGCAGAAATGACATTAAGTATAGCCCCAATACTAGAAACAATGCTCAGAATTTTATGGTTAAGAAAACAATTAAAATCCTGGGGTTTAAATCTTGAGCTGAGCTATGCCAATGGCACTGGTGCTGGATGCTGGTGCTTCAAAGGTTTTATCCCACCCACCCAGCTGCTGTCTGAGCTTATCTCATGCTGTTCCTGGGATATGCAGCACATGAGGCAGCATTAATGACCCAGTTTTCCCATTTTTCTGACCACCTCCAGCCTGCATTAAACATTCCCCCTGCCCAGGAGTGCTGGATTGTGATTTTTAGTAAAATGCCCTTCCCATGTTATTAAAAGAAAGCAGGAGAAATGCTAGTGAGCAATCACTGACCGGGTTTAGAGGGATGGCACTGGTCAAGGACACGAGCCTGAATTTGGATCCTGGTCCCAACAGGCATAAATGCTTCTCCTAAAGCAGCCCTCATCATAAAACAATGATTTCACTCCACGCCTTTTGTGACTTAGACTCACCCACACAAAAAATTTCTCTGTCTATGGTAAACTCCAGAATTACCAAACATTTCCAACTTCTGTCATCTGTGTGGGCAGGAGCCTGTATTGTGTCCACATCAGTGGGCAGAACAACCTGGACACCTAAAAGGATACCAAACTGTGGGTTTAGACCTCTCCATTGTGGAAGGCTGAAGCTTGTTAAATCGTGCTCCAGGCTCTATGGTGTTAAATTGTGTTTAAAAACTAAATCAGGACAACCTGCCACAAAGCAGAGCCAGATCATTTGATGAAACTTGGTAGTGAAAATCTTAACTGACTCCAGCAAAATTCTGGAAAACAAAACAAATGTGGAATAACAAAATTACTTTTTAAGGCTCAGCACAAACCTATTAAGCGAAAGCAGCAAGTGATGCTCGTAAGCGTTCCCATCTCCAGATGGTGTTTCCAAGTTCCACCAAGCGGGAGGAAAGAAGATAATTAAATTCTCAAGAAACAGTTGAAGGAGCTGGGAAGTTTATAGCTACACGCTGCCTCTTTAGAGGAAAAACTTGCAGCACTTGTCTTTAAAACCCTTAGAAGCACAGACAGAATGGATGCATGTCCAATGGCATGAGGAACTTGACTCAGATCATCGCTAATTTGGCTGCTCCTTCGTTAGTATGAATCACTCTCAAAGGAGATCCTTAAATTGTGAAGTTTTTCCTAATCAGTGCTTTTATACCACGTGGTATCTGTGAATGGGATTGAAACTCGATTTTTTCTGGCAGGATGTAATAGCAATAAATCCTATTTTTAAAGATTTCCTAGGGCTACAGGCACCCCTCAGTGCCTCAGGGCCAGGAGCGCAGTTGCAGAGTTGTCATCACTGGCTCAGAGGACACATGTGGGGAAAAGCAGATACACTTTTGTATTGGTTCTTTAGGTATTTTAACAAACATGGCTCAGTTACAACACAAAATTTTGCTCTACAGCTGCAGAGTTGCCTGCTAGGAATGGCAGAAATGACTTCATTTCTGTTACCTGTCATTAGTGATCTACAGCATCTAGGCTGAGCTACTGAGAACCACACTGTCAGAGAGGACAGCCAAATCAGGTGACAATATTTTAACATTTTCCTTACAAGAGTCTGTTTTCTTTCCTCCAAAGAGAGAGACAGCTTTAAAGTACTTGGCCTGCACAAGGCTGACAATAAAGGCTGCCAGTCAGCTACAGACACAGCTTCCAGCAGAGATAATCTTCAAAGAGACAGGACAAACAACAGTGGTTTTATGGCATTTTGAAACAAAGCAATCTTATTGTTTCTGGAAGAGGAGGAAGGACTATAGAAGAAGATATTTCCCTGTTCAGTTGAACTGTTGTCCCTCCTCAAAGTGAAAGCTGTTTCTTCCCTAATTGCTCACTGAATGAAGAATAACACACAGTGCAGTGGCCAAGGCACTTCTCTATCACCAGCAACCATGCCAAGCATGAGAAAAATCTTCCCTTAGCCCTTTTTACAGTCCTCTCCCCTTCAATTTTCTTTGTGACATCCCTAAAAATTATGAATTCCTTCCTGATAAAGCATGATTATGGCGAACTTTAACTAGCAGGCTGGTGGCCACCCCATGAACACCACTGCCCTACCCCCATCGCTTTCATTGTGTCTTAGATGTCATTAACTGCAGAGGTGTATGCATAGGCCACTTCCTCTCTATTCCTCTTGCCTCAGAGCCAGAAGGCACTAACCCTTTGTGGGGAACCTTACACCTCCCCAGGGACATTGAGCTGGCCAGGATCAGATTTTTGGCTGAGGTCAGTTGATGGAGAAGGACCAGCTTATGTAAAGGATGCACAACACCGCTGTCTGCAACACCAGGGACTTGAACTCCAGATTCCAGGAAACCTCTGCCAGTTCTGTGAGTCCAGCTGGAACTCTCTGTGATTTCACAGATTTTTTTATGAGAGTGAAGACTGCAGCCAAAGCACCTGAGTGTCAGAGTACCAATTATCCTGCAACAGAAAGGGCTGCTTCCCTTGCTTTCCCCGTGAACAACCTCATTAGGAGTGGAGTTTTAATGGTTGCTGGTGGGTTACACTGGGGACAGAGGAAAGGAGTCCCTGAACACAAAGTGTATCTATGTACCATGGAAATACTAAAACACTGCACAGCTGACTACAGTGGTAGTAATTGGTAAGGCTTCATCCTTCAGAGGAGAATGAGCTATCACCTAAAAATGCTTAGTGCTTTATTGGCTCGTGTCATTCAGCCTTGCACCTTACGTGTCTGAGTCCCACTAAAGAAACAGGAATAAATTTCTTCCCACAGCCAATATTTGCAATTTCCTATCCTTTTCTCAGTGCAACTGAAATTTACACCCCAATTCAGATAAGAAAAATCCATCCTCAATTAAATTTATGTATGAAATAGCAAACCACTTCCATCCAGATTTTATTTCTGTTTATCTTGGGGGGAGTCAGTCAAGGTGCCTGTGCTGGTTTATGAGAGGAGGCAGAAGTGTAAACCCATATTTTATGGTGAAAATGACAGTAGGAGTGACCTTGGCCAAGCAGATATTGCTTTTCCAACCGTGTCTAGAGGAGATAATCCAACAGCAGTCTGCAAAGCATCATGTTTCCTTAGATCCTGCTACAGTAATTCAATGATGAGCACACAAAATTAGATGAAAAATAAGGTAACTAGCCTTCTGGGACTGACTGATTGCAATAAATGTTGCCTCCTGACAGTAAGCATTACACTGTCCTCTTTCAAGAGAGGTTACCTTTTATTACAACACACTGCTCTCATTTCAGTGCCAAGTAGCAAAGCTGTTAAATGTATTCTGCAGGACAGGAAAAAATCTTTTAAGGCAATTATATGTTGCCTTTAAAGTACCAAAAGAGTGAGTAGAAAACTTCCAGCTCTTGTCCTTTGGGATCAAATGAACAATGCCAGACCTTTCTTGGTTTTTTGGGGTTCTTTTAGGATAGATATTTTCCCTTTCCCTTGCCTTTCATTTAAGTATCACGGAGTATTTTATAAGCACTGATTGATTGATCAAATCCTACAAACCTTGCCATCCATTGCAGAGAAGTTCAGCTGAGCCACAGTCACATCTGTAGCTCTAAACTCAGTGAAATTTGCAACAGAAGGTCACAAAGGAAGGGACAGAGTGAAACTGAGGTATGGTGGAGGTTATTCTCTGTCAGTACAGAAATTGTTTTCGAGCCATAAATATTTGCCCATGCATTTGTCCTGTGGACAGCTGAGAAAATACAATTTTTTAAGCTACCACAGGCTTGATTAGAGAAAAATAATTTAATTTAGCTACCTTCAAAGATACATATTGGGCTGACATGGGGTACACCAGTGATCACTATGAGCACACGTTTTCATGTCACAGTCACGGAGTATGCAGCAAGGCCTGAGCTCTGGGTGCTTTCATACATATTGATGCATTTTATACATATTATGGAGATTTATGCACTTTATACATATTTATATACAGATTTATGCATGTTAGACATATTATGGAGAAGAAAACACCAAGCAGCCACAGGTTCTGTCTGACACAGTCTGGTCTTGAACATTGGCTCCAGCTGTGGGGTTTTTTTGGGAAGCAGACATGGGCACTCCTGGCAGAAGCCTTTGGGGAGCAGACATTGTAAGGCAAACTCTTGTTCACCCTGGTGGGCTTGCTCTGTCTGCTTGATCAACCACAGGATAAGCAGGGTCCCTTGGCATATCCTCATCAAGGAGTTTTTCCATTTATGTGTTACATGTACACGTGAATAAATAAGATTTCCAGCTAATCAGAACTATACTAGAGCATGAGTTCTTGTGAGCAATAACCCAACACCCTGAGGGACTGAGGCATGGCCAAGCTCTGGCTCAGCAGTCTGAGGAGCTGTGGAACAGGAATTCTGTTAGTGGATCCAGGTGATTCTCCATGAAACCACAACACCTGTGTATATGACCAAAGCCTGACAGCACGATATTTTTATCCACAAGTCTGCCCTTCATCCAGAACAGAGGTTTCCACTGACCTGACTCACATCACCTGCAACAGGAGCAAAGGGAGCTGTCCCAGCTGCAAGTGCACCCATAGCACACATCTGAAATTAGATGGACCCAACATGAAAAGTGCCCAAAAAATCATGGTTCCTGTAAACTGCTTGAGAGCAAATAGGTTGAAAGACCTCTCAGTCATGTAAATAAGGAATAACTCCACCAAATGCAATGGACTGGTGTTTTTATAAAATCACTGAAAATGGAAATTCTATCAAGATTTCTGTATTTTCTCATGTATACGTATTTTTTTAGAGGCATCTAAATGGAGACACTGAGATGAGCTCCACAGATGAAGCTGTGCTGTATTTGTGCTCCAGTGAGATTGCAGTTTGAGGATTTAGTCCCGAATAATGAAAATTCAGACAAAGATATATTCAGCAGATGTAAACATATCTAACCCTAATGACCCTATAATTGAGACATTGTTTACAGCAGCTGAGAATCAGGCCCATGGTTCATTATGCAAAATCATTATCTTGTGTACTGGATTAATGTGCACACTAATAAAACTCATTAACCTCTCCAGGTATTGCTGCAGGTTTTTTTGGATGAGATCTAATGCAATCAAAAACGTGTCACCTCATAACTGTTGATAAGGCCCTTTAGAAACCTTAATCTTGTTATTCACAAATGATTCTAATTATGGTTAAACGATTATCTTGGTGCAAAGGAAATGGACACTGTCTTTGGTAGCTCCTGACAGTTGTTCTTGAAATGAAAATAAGAAGAAAAATAAATAAGGTTTTTCTTTTAAAGAGAGGAACTTTGTAAATATAATACTACAGAACTGAATGTTTATTGACAAATGACACTTCTCTGCATACGTGCTCCATAGCTATAATTTGATATTTATAGGTAAGTCCATTAAGTTAATTAGTCCATTGACTTAATTAATGCAATACCCTGTTAATGCTATTTTTCTGTACTGTGTTGCCAGATATTCTTTTTAATCCATCTAAACGCCTCTGATGTACAGACTATCATTCCCTTCCAGGGGAAAAACATGTTTTTACAATTGTCCTGTGCCAGCTGTTTTACTTTATAGTATGGTAACCATTCTACTTCTCCACTTTATCTTGATTATTTCCCATTGTACCATCTCAACTATTCCTTCTTTACCCTTGGTGTTCACCACAAACAGTTACTGGCAGCAATGGGTACTTGCCAGTCAGAGAAGGGGCAGCCCCTGCATCACCACAGAGACCCCTGATGTCCCCCAGCCATGGGCACCAATATCCCAGGCTGCTCAGAGCCCCATCCAACCTGGTCTGGAACACTTCCAGGGGTGGGGCATCCATAATTTTTCTGGGCAACTTGTTCCAGGGCCTCATCACCCTCACAGTAAAGAATTCCATCGAAATATCCCATCAAAACCTACTCACTTCTCTCCTGAGCTGTTGAAAATAAGGAATTTCCTGTTTGCTTGCAGCTTTTCAAGCCTTGTTTCAGAGAACATGCAGCCATTTGAGCAGCTTCAATCCTAGGAGCAGATGACTGGTGTGCATGCATTGTCTGTGCAATTTTGGATAATTAAGCAGAATTAAATTACATAGGATTAAGTTTTGCGGAGTTCTGCACTTAGTCTTAACAAAGCCGGAAAAAACTTCAATGACACTTCTGCAATGTCCTCTATCCTTGGCCTCTTAGATACTCTCAGGCACTTTCAAAACAGGAAATCCCTGTTGGACCTGCAGATTTTGCCAAGTTAAAGTAAATCTATGATGAATGAGTGGGGAAGCACCAGATATTCTGTACTCACATTGTCCATTAGGCACATTTTTGTAAACTGCCTTTTCTTGGCAAATTGTCTTCTCGTTGTAACTTACTTTAAATCCCTCTGTTCACAGTACTGGTTGATGTATCTGGAACTCAGTCCCAGTAAACCTCAACTTGCTGGCTTCTCTCTCATAAATTTCCTGATGTTTATATTCTCCAGGTTTTGCTGTTACTTTCCCTTAAGGATACTTGTGGCTGGAGGAATCTACCTCTACCTTCTGTGCATGTATGCACAGAAAAAGGCTGTAAATAGTTGCTTTCTAGCTACAAGTGAAAACACAAAAGAAAAGAAAAATGTCAAGAGTAAAGCTTTAAAAGCAATGTGACCCAGATATTGATGGCCAGTCTTTCAAAGCTGCCCACAGGTACACAGGATGTCTAAAGATATCAGTGCTGGCTCTAAATCCTGACCCTGAGGCACAACAACTGCAGTAACAGAACCCAGCATACCTTCACATGTCAGGAGGAAGTATTCCAGATTGTGGCTGAAGGATGCACTGAAATAAGTACAGTTTTCAATCAGATCACAGGACAGGCACCTTCTGTTGAAGTTCCCATTTGTGCTTGCACTGAAAAAGTTAATACAATTCCATGAAGGTCACTGAGCAAACATTATATGAAAGCAACATTACTTGAACCTTACTTTAGAACAAGAATATAAATCTAATGTGTCCAGCATTAGTAAGAGACAAAGTATTTCCATTTGGTTGAGTTTAAATAGCAGTAATGGATTTTTTTCCCCCTCCTGCTTGAATAGAGAATATATAAATGGATACTGATGTCATTTTGCAAGGTCGGGTGGCTGTGAAGGAAGGTATAGTTTTTAAAAGAAAATGATGGTTGCAGTTCCACAAGAGGAAGTCATAATTTGGTGGATGAAGTCATGAAACAAATGAGCAATATTTCTACACTTATTTATATTATAACAGACAACAAAGAGCTGGAATTGCTTTCTCTAACTTTCTTACTGGTTGCATCACTGGTCTGATTTGCTAGCTGCTGCCTCAGAGGCCAAAGCCCTTTTTACAGGTTTAAATAGCTGCTCTTATAACCTCCAAGTAGAAAGGAAAGACTGTATTTAGGGATCTGTTGTTGAAGAAGGTAATATGGCCTGTCCATTCGCTCACAAGTGCTGCTAAGAGTCCACTGAATTTTGAAGAATGAATTACAGATTATTAGCAAATATTAATAGATAACATTTTGCACCACTATAGCATTTTGAAACTTCAGGAATATTAACCAAGAGATCTTTCCAGTATTATTGTAAAGCAGGTGAGTGTTTTTTGCTACCATTTCAAGACATGAGGCTGAGCAACCTTTTTAGGATCACAGAGACTGAAATAAGCAGATCATGGGTTCTTGTTTAGGCTCAGATTTTATCTCTGACTCCAATCCTGATTAAATCTACTAAATCAAACACAAAAAAGAGGAAGAAAAGCCCTAAACAGATTTTCATCTACTCCTTCTCTGTTATCTGTGTGGGGAGATGAGGCTGATGAGGCACCAGTGTGAGACGGATGCCAAGACAAGGAGGGATGGGGAGCAGCACTTTGACTCATTCCAGCAGCTCTTGAACAGCTGTGCCTGTGAGATTTTAAAGTGAGGTTTTCTTCTCATTTCACTAGAAATGAAGAGTTAATGTAATTTAAAAAATATTCATCAAGGAAACAATCTCAAAAAACTGTGGAGTGCAGTGAACAGGCATTCAGGTCTCGGAAGGAAAAAATTATTTAACCACAAGTAATTTAGTTTGCTCTAGTTTCCTTCCCACTGAGGAAAAAAAAAGGTATGATGTCATGGGAGAGAAGGAAAATGCACTGACTGTCCCTTATTCACTTATGCCATCACCAACTCTGCTCTTCATCGCAGATGTTGTGATGGCAGCAGGGTGACTGAGAACAAAAATAGGGCAAATGGAACAATGATTCCAAAATGCTTATTTAAAAGTTTGTGTTGCCTCCCCTTTGTAATCTGCTCCCACTATATTTCACAACAGCAACACTACCAATAGCTTGCTGTAAAACCAGACTTTTACTCATCATATGCTTAGGGAGGATGCCAAACTCTTCTGGAACTGCAAAAAAGGGTTTCTAAACATAAAATATTCTTAATGCTTTTCAGTTTCATGAAGAGGTGAGCTACTATCAAATTTCTCAAAACTTCTATTGGAAAGTATAAAACCAGTTTACGCCATTAGTTTACATATTTCTGAATTCTTTCAAGTACTTAGCAGTTTTGTTGGAAAGTTTTGTGACAGTCAGTCTTGAGACCAACGTAAAATTTGCATTAATATGAGAAAATTTCTCAATGTAAAACATTTCCAAGTGTCAAGCATTTTGTTCATTATGGTTACACTGTTCTGTCTTTTCCAGTGACACATTGAAAGAACTTGCAATGCCATTAAAGACAAAAACTTAAGAAACGGCTTCTACTGCAATTGCTTATGAGTCGTGTAAAATTGAAGAGATGGGAAATTCTGTATAGGAAGTTAGTAAAGCAAATACCTGTACAAATGTCTCCTTCTTGGCGAATCTTCTGTGCTGTGGAAATAACTGGAGGAGAAAACCAAAAGTGAATTGCACCGTTAGAAGGGTGCTTAGAAGTATCTCATGCAAAAACACCTTTACTCATATTGCCATTTTCATGATCTTGTAAAAGCAAGGAAGGTTTAAACTGAATTAGAAAAAGATACAGAGGGACACATCACTGAGAGGCTCAAGAAAGTACATTGCTGACTGCACTGCAATTAAAACAAGCATGGAAAACTTTGGGTCCTACACTCATCATACCAGTGGATCAAAAAGGATCAAGCGATTAAGTGGAAGACATCCACCTTTTTACCTCAAGTTTCATGGCTCAGAATTTCTTTTAAAGACCTTTCTTCTTTCTCTAAAGAAAGTTTTTACTTCTCTGGCCACATTTTGTTCTTTGCCCAGGGTTTGATGGGAAGGCAGAGCATGAAGCTGAAGAAAACTTTGTTGTCCCTGTTTTGTGCTGAGACTGTGGTGAGCTCCTTTCTGGATAAACCACACAAGCTCTGTTGTGCAGTGGCAGCTTCTGGAGGTAAAGGAGAGATGCTGCAGGAGGTGGCCAACCTCAGTCCTGCCTCCGGGGTCTGAATTAATCCCCCAGATGCATTTCATGTGGATAATGATAGAGCACAGGAGCAAATATAGCATGCATGGGGTGAACAATGTCAGGAAGGATATTCATCCCTGCTGATCTGCTTCCAACAAGCTGCACTTGCCTAGGCACACATCTTGATTGCACAAATTGTGTGTGGTATTTTCTGCTTGACTGGCCAGTTAAAGTGCCAGTAAGACTTTGGTGCTAGTTTGCTACTTAGACCACCCCTGGAAGTGTTCAAGGCCAGGTTTGATGGGCAACCTGGTGTTCCTGCCCATGGCAGGGAGCTGGAACTGGTTGATCTTTCCCTTCCAGCCCAAGCCATTCTGTGATTCTAAGTTTCTATGATTTTGTACTGTTCTGAAGTTATTGGTAATTGAGAGCATTCAAAATCTTGAAGAAACATTGTGCTTTTAATGATCACTCAAAGTTTATTGTATTCCAGAGACTATTTACTCAACTGTTCAGTGACCTTAAGTAACTGAGAGGTGAGAACCTCATATCCACCTAAAATTTTGTCTGGAAAGGAATCTGTTATTTGATTCCAGAAAGCTGTCTAAATATTTTCTTACATAATTTCTTGAAGTGTATTTGAAAAAGTGAATGTTTACAGAACTCATTTTACAAGCATAAACAGTAAGTGTGAAGGAGGGTGGGTTTGTTTTCCTTTTTTAAAAATTTTTTTCTAATTGTAACTAAATGCTCTTTTTCTCCCACTGCATTGGTATTTTTGCAGGTCAACAAAGGAATCTTTCCAAAACTGACTAGGTGGTTGATGAAAACTGGCTTCTTTCCTACAGAGGCTAATAGCAGAAGCTGCAGCAGGAGAAATTACTCCTCTGCACGAATTTATTTAATAGTCACAGAAAGAGAGGTTTGAACTGCACAGATTAATCAAAACAACACAAGATATATGTCATGGTGTGAGAGGTTAAGCCGAAATGGAGACAGCTTCTCCTGCTTTCTTAGCCCCACCTCCTTATGCTCACAGGTTTCAGTGTATACACAACACCTTTGTAACTGACCCAGAGCCCAGGGCTAAACAAAGGAAGTCTTATTTGTCAGGCCAAAGTTTACTTACATTTTCTGCCTCTTTTCATCATATGCCAGTATCTTTGTCACATCCCAATCTCCAGATGTAATAGCCTGCAAGTCGTCATTGCTACTGTTGGGCTGCCAGAAAGAAAAGAGAAGTAGATTTCTTTATTGCTAAAACTTCTGAAAAAGGGAGCTCTTCTGGCTCCATTGCCCGTGAAAAATAAACCATACATCTGCAATTTCCACCACTACATCTGCTATTTCTGCAAATCTGCAGGCATAGAAACAACAGACAGTCAGAATCATCTTAACCATGACCCCACTGAAGATAATGAGGTGAATTCAGCACAGAGCAACTTCAAACCCCTTCCTCTAATCCAGTGTGCCCACACGCTTCTATTTAATCCTTTATGGCAGGGTGGGGACTTGCTTATCTACGACTAAGGTGGCATTACAAAACCAAACCAAAACAATAATAGTGTTTGGAAAGAGACAGTTGATAGACCTTTTTAAGTATTTCATTTGGAAATTCATGTTATCTTACACCCAATAAAGCATCATTGGAGGTTTTCTTTCATGCACAAGACCTTTCTACATCTGCACCTCCCCATCTCGCTGCTACAAGCACAGACACCACTTTTTTTTGCTGTCTGCCTCAGGTGGGACCCAGAGCAGCAGCAGCAGTGAGTGAGTCACCTGTGATGATGACATGGCGATGTGGTAGAAGTGCCCGCGTCCTCCCTGGGGAATGGCCCGGACGAAGAAAAACTTCCGACCGTCCTTGGAGAAAACGGGCTCTTCATTCTGTAAAAGCAGCAAAATTAGGTGTATTAGTGTTAATTGGTTGTATTTAGAATTAGCTCAGCACTCTAAAACCCTGTGAAATTAATTCACAGCAAAACAGAACGTGCTCTTTGACAGCAACCTGAGGCGAACAAAGAGCCCGCTGAAAACTGGAGAAAGTTTTGAGGATTATTGCTTCTTGCTCTTGGGAAAGCAGACAGCTTTCAGCTGTTGGAAGACAGGCAGCAAGGGGAGTTCCTCGGCTATAAAGTCAATTCCCATTTGCAAAGCCAAAAGTACACATATGCAGCTGACTGCTCGGGGCACTTGGAATACAGCCTTTAGTACCGGTGTGACAAACCCTGCTGGAAGAACCTCTCTGTTCCTGTCCTGGAGGAAACACAGCTGAACAGCATCTAACTGCTGTCTTTTCCTACTGTCTTACAAGTGTTTATCTCACTGAATTATTTATGAAGGAGAGGATCTTATGAAGGAGAGGATCTCCTACAGAACTCTCTTTGACACAGAGCTCCCAGGTGAACGTGGTGATTGACTTTTATTGGGTGACTGGAACTTCCACCCAGAGACAGGAGAGACTCAGCAGAAGGAAAATCAAACACCACATGTGGCAAGCAAGCATCTCCTGGAAGGGAGTCTTCTTTTTGTGAACAAGAACCCCGAGGCACATGAGAAGTCTCCAGTGCAAGAGATGGTTGAACAGCAGATTACCAGGGAAGGCAAAGGATGGTCCATATGGTGGGACAAAGGAGCACTGTACCAAGAGAACTGGCTACATGGAGCTAACTCTAAATCTCAACTAGCTGGGAGTAAATAAAAAGCTGAACCTCTGTTGAAGCTCTCTTGTGATATCAGGATTTTCTGTGGCTGGATGAGTCCTGCCTTTCTTGGCTGGGCTTTGTGGACCCTTCTTCCTCCAGGGCAATCAACAAGGACACTGTTGCCAGCCTCTTCTGGGTCCTCTGCAGTTCATTGTTAATCAAACACCTTGATTTTCTGCTTGGCACATGCCAAGATATCACACTGAACCAGCAGGAACCTGACTGTACAGGGAGATTTATGGCACAGCAAAGGAATAAACATTTTTATTTCCCATAAGCTAACACATTATTCTTATTCTGTGTTCCTTTGCTCCTTTGTTCTTTACTGATTAATTCTTTTCCACTATTTATCAGATTTGTCATTGCTCTATTAGGTGTTCAAACTGTTCTTTTTCCCTTTTATTTTCCCCTGCTTAGGTTTTCAGTATATTTTAAAATGTGCCCATTTGCAGCTTGTTGCAACTCTATGAAGTAATGGTTTCATTTGTTTCTGACATTGTTCTGGAACCTGAAACATGAAACTCTATATTATTTCCAAATGTCTTTCATGACAGGAGAAACCTCACTGAATAATGACTGTGATAACTCAGGCAAACCTTCTGCTCGACAGGTTTTCCTTTCCTGAGGTAGGTAGCAATGAGTTCACCCTCCATTTCTGTATCTGTGCCTCCTGCATTATATATTCCAGCAATATGTCTCTGCCAGTGAGAGCAGGCATTGTGCAAATGAGTTTGAGGCTCATTCAGAGCTACAGGGGAAAGAAGTTCATGGCACAGGTGACAGATGTGGGGTTTTAGCACTGGGCTGATGTTACAAGGCATCCTGTTTGCATGTTCCTGTTGCTGGAAAAACAACACATGAATGCAGCCAGAACTTTGTGACAGAGATGACTGATCCCAGGTGATAAATGGGGAGACACTGAAATTCTCATGGAACAGGATTTTGTGGGAGCTACATAATGAAAATATTCTGCATGTGATATGAACAGTTCATATTGCTGGAACTTACAAACAGGACCCACTTTTTTATCTCTGTAAAACCCTTTTGCCTTTGGTTGACCATCAATGACTGAATCCCAAAATACTAGAGCAGAACAGCCCTCCCTGAAAGTAACAGATCAGTTTAGTGCTGGTAAAAGAAAATACTTTTACTATGCAGCAGGTATGGAATGTGTGGAGGTTTTTTTGCTACAGGAGGTTTATGGACACAGCTGGTATCAGCAGGTGAAAAAAGGGATTGAACAAACTCATGTTTCATTAATACATAATTAAAGGATAAGGATATGGATATAGTCTCAAATGTCTGTAGTCTTTTTGTTGTAGACGATGGTGAAATATGAGAAAATTATGCCACCAAATACTTCAGCTTTACTGGAAAAAAGAAGGTAATGGGAGGCTGCTGGAGGGCTCTGAACCTCCTGGAGGGTTCAGTGCTGGAGCTCGGAGTTGCACAACTCAAGTCAGTGTATCTGCAAATGGTCAGGAGAAGAGAACAAGGAGTGCCTCTGTGGCTTATCCCAAGTTTGGCAGAATCGGGATGGGTGAGGGGACAGTGCTAAACGCAGTCTGAGCTTCTGCAAGTCTTAGAGAAAGGCTCAAAGTCCTGGAGTAAAGAATAACAAAAAAATTAAAAAAAAAAAAAGAAGAGTGTATTTAATTGTGTTTGAGCACCACTGGATCTGCAGCCACCTGAGGAAGACTCCTCTGGTAAAGCAAGGGAAGATAAGGTGCAAACAGGATGGTGGGGAGTGCACAAGTGTCTCAGACCTTGAGGATTTGCATGATCAAATTTTCACTGGGACAAATGTTTGAAAGAGAAATTATCTGATTTATGGTGAGTTGGAATGTATGAAAGATTCATGGACACAGAAGTACTGCTCCACCAAAACCACACACACATTATCATGGGTTGAACAATCACCATGTTCCAGCACCACACACTGCAGCTCTAAACTGGTTTGTCTGTGCTCAACACAGTCCCAGCCTCCTGTTCTGCTACAGTGCCTCACATGCTCGTGGCTGGACTCCACACTTTTCCTCACAGAAATCAGTGGCAAAGCAGATTCTTTGCATATTGGTTTTATTACTGACTGAGAGTTATGCTTCCATAAGAATTATGATTTTCTGATTCATCCTCATGTTTTAAAACGGAAACAAATTAATCTGAATAACTGAACCCTTTCCAATTGATTCTCTGATGCGTTTTCCCTTCCTCAGCAGTCTCCTGCCCTCTCTGTCTGATCCACCTTTGCCCAGATCCCAGCATTAATGATTTTGCTGTGTGGGCATTTATTCTTTCGGTGAAATGTCCCAGCACTTTTAGTGTCACAGCCTCATAGCTCTGATAAACAGATAAGTGTGACATGAGTCCTTTTAACCCCTTGCATATCGGCAAATACTTTGTTTAAATCCAACAAAGAAAACACCCAGTGTGCATCGACTCTAATGGGACAATGCAGTTCCCTCCTCTTCAGGGCACAGGGGGAAGATCTCTTTCCATCTCCTGACACACTCAGCCCCTGGGGCAATGCTGAGCTTCATCCTCCATCCCTGTCCCCATGCTCAGATGAGGGCATCTCTGGCCACACCTGTGGCCATCTCTGAAGCCAGGGCAGCTGCACCAAAATCATGGTCAACAACTGGAGAGGATCCCATGTGTCTGGGTACTGATCCCCTCCACTGGATGAAATGGGAACTCCTCATTTAAGCACCAAAAAGGTTGTTTGTGGCCAGAAGCTGCTTTTTTGTCTCTGGCAGACGAATTTGGGTACTTGAGTTATGGGACTCTGGGTCCTATTTCTGCTGCATCCTTTGTCTTTAAGCCAAAATTAGGTCAGTTATGGGCTAATTCCATGGCAAAAGGGTTTTAGAGAGTGAAAAAAGTGGGTCCTGTTTGTAAGTTCATCTGGAATCTGTTTTTATTTTAAAAATATCTTTTCATACCTCCTATTAACTACATGTAAGAATCATTTCTGGGTTATGCAGGATTAAAGCAAGGGAGTAGTAAAAACAATGGTGTGAGGTTTTCAACATCTCAGCCTTATAAGAGAGCAAGTCTTTAGTTTCAGACTGAGGTCATCTGAAACACTGGGGAAATAGGAGGACTGGAAAGAAAAATGCAACCCAAAGAAACTGTTATCAGGGGAGGGCAGCCAGCCCACACAGGCAGTTTAGGAGGTTATAGGTCTCTAAACAATTTTATGGTAATCTCCTGGTCCTGCCAACATCAATGTCAAAGACTGCAGCCTTTGGTGGAGTTGCAATTGCACCCTGGTTTATAATTAAATTTTTTTTCAGGCCACGTGCACAATTAAATAAATAAATAAATTAAAATGCCATTAAAATTTCTCTTCAGCAGGTGATCAGAAATTGCCTGATTTCTCCCTTGCTGACTCATTGCCTGTGTATGACTGTCCCCAATACTATTAGAAAATGGCTTCCTCACAAAAACTGAAACAAAATTGCTTACAGCTATAATTAGCGTTTCAAACAATTTGTGTATTTAAGCAAAAGTATGAGTGAAGTTCAGCCTGGCTCTTGTGCTCAGAAGTGCACAAGCAAGTATATAAATAAAAGAAGTATAAACTTCCTGAGTCCCTGGACAGTTTCAGTGAACATGTGCCACCTCATCTGACAAAGAGTGACAGATACTCTCTAGCAAAACCCCTGTAAATACTGTGTATTTCTCATTATGCTTTAAGTAGTTCATCCTATTTTTTAGCTGCTCAGGGAGTGGCTGCATTATTTCTCTTTGCCTGTGTTGGAGAGAGGCTCTCTAAAGATTTTGGACTTGCATAAAATGTATTCATTAACTGAAGCCCAGAAGGAAACATGAGATTGTTTACTATGACCTTCTGTAGACAGACTGTTAAATGCCACTGAGTCATCAAACTACTCCTACAACAAAATTCAAATTCATGCCTTGTGTGCTTTATCTCAGAACTCCCAGGGTTTCAGAAAGCTGAAAAGAGTCAACCCTGTCATCCTTGGAGACTTCCTCATGTCCCTGGTGAGGATCTTCTCCTCGTCTCTTGCCCCCAGCCACCTGTGAAGTTTGTCCCTATTCCAGGACACACTTAAATTCCTGGGAAAAAGGCAAAACCTGTGTGTGCTTTTCAAACCATGCATATGGAGAATTTTGAAGGAGTATTTTAAAGAATGAGGCAAGCAGTTGGATTCCTTGGTCCTAATGATTTAAAATTGGGACACTTTTCAAAGAAGGTCTTTGTGGTGGGCTGAACCCTGCCCAGGGTCCCTTGGCTGTGTGACCCCACTGCCACCACCCTGGCTGTCTCCAAAGGGGTCAGACCACCTGGCTCATTTGCAAATACTTATATTAAAATGTCTCAACCAAGAATTCATCATCCCGAGCTGAGCCACACTCCTGAGCTCCTTCAGCAGCTGCCTGGTGTGCAATTCATCTCCTTCTTGAAGAGGTTAGTGGACCCAAACCAGCATTTAACATTTTCAAATCATCCTCATAGTCAGACATACATGTCATGAAAATACCTTTCCAGTTATCTAGATTAATGTGTCATAGAATAAAAGGCAAATATAGAAAATACAATTATCCCAGTAATCATATTCAGTCAAAACTAGAATTTTAAGTAATTTTGTTGTCAGAAGTACAGGCAAAAGAGCTATATAACTCTTCAGACTCCTACAAAAGCTTTTGAAGGGTGCTATCAAATGTCTCCAAAGTCCATAGAAAATGTTATCTTAGTTTAGCACTGAGATGTCTGACTCATTTGGCTGTAATGAACATCCTTCTCTAACATCAAACTAAGTGTGTGCTCTCAAACTAAGTATATGCTTTTTGGAGATGTAGTAAAACAAAATGTATTTCCCTGGAGCAGGCCCATTAGGGACTGACAGACCATTTACTTCAGATATTGAGGATAAAGCACCATCTTTTAATGCCTGTCCACGTGGTAGGTTACTAAATAACCACAGCAGTGTAAAACACAAAACACAAGTTCCACTGTACTGTATTAATATTATAAAACACAACTTCTACTATACTGCAGTAAATAGCAACTATGGGATTACTTTACTGCTATTGCCCTCAAGCTTATAAAATAAATAAATCCTGTTAAGTTCTTTTTCATTTATTTATTTTTTAAATATACAATATCTGGACAATTTAATTTTCCCTTGATTTGGCTTGTCTTTTAAGCTTTTGTTTCCTACTCAAGCCAATATAGTCCTTATGAATGTAAAGAATATTTCAGCATCATTTTTACTCTATATCAGCAAAAGATTATTTGAAATGCTTGGAGCACAAAATCGATTTCCCCATACAATCAATTTTCATCTGGATCACACATAGCCCATTGCTGCAGGACAGCCCCTGGAACAGAGGAGAGCATTGTTCTTGCTGTGAACTGATGTAGTGTCATTTCTACAGGTTCTTGGCTCCTCTGAACAAGCTGTGACAAAAATTTGAAGTGCTTTAAACCAGGACTTGGAAAAATATACAGTACAAGTTATTATGGGACATGCTGCTCCCTGTCTGGCATTCACACAAGGCTTGAGAAACAGTTCAGTGTTGTGGCTGAATTGAGATCACAGCTTCTCTCTCAGGAACAGCTTAATCTAGTCTGAGGTCCCCTCACAAACTGACTCCTGGGCAAGTGTTATATATGATATTTAAGTGACTTAACAGCCTATCTGCATGGTTTTGTCTCTGAATGGACACAGATCCTCTTAATAAAATGACCAGAAAACAACCACCATAGTGTTTAAATCATCGTCAGTGTCAGGGCAGGGTATGAAGGATTGCCTCTGAGGCTGGTGAGTGATACTGCCAGTGGGTGATTTTCTACCAACATCAGGTTTTCATCTCTTTTAAATACCAGTAAATTGTCGGCCAACAACTATGGGACCTACCAGAGTAGATGCCATCTTCCAAGTATCTCTCTCAGGGCCAGAAATCAGTTTTTCTCTTTGGGGAAAAACTCAATGGAACAATAATCCTACCAAAACCTTGACCTCAAGGAGAAGATCACTCTTACCTGTCTGTGCAGCCAGGCATCGCTCTCATCTTCATGTTTCTAAAACACAAAAAGATCATTAATACCATACTTGTCACATATTATATTTTGCCTATTGGTGCCGGAAGCTGTTGGATTGTAGTTGAAAGGTTGTTCAGAAATACAAAGAAACTGTTTAAATATGTGTTTCTGGAGTGAAATGAAGTGGCTGCTTCCCTTGACTTTCCTCCCTGATGGATAAGCATTCACTAGATCAAGAAAGCATTTTACTCATACAGACAAAACACATAAATCCACAAGATATATTATTCCCCCAAGAAATAAAGCTTCTTAAGAAACAAATAAAGGTTGAAATGAAAGTTATTAAGTAAAAAATTCTCACCATGTTCTATGCACAGAACTGCATCATTTTTTTCAAGGGATGGATGTATCAGAACAATTTTATACAGGGGAAACACATGCCAGTTTAAATGATGCAATCTGCTAATCCAGATCTTATATCAATACACCATTTGTATTAGTGCATTTATAGAAGGGATTAATTAACCACAATTAAGGCATGTGTAGATAAGCATGAACTGGTTTTAATGCCATTAAATACCTATAATGCAGCTAGAATGTTGCAAAGATATTTAGGTTGCAAACTGCTGAGGTGTGTGAGCTTTTGTGAGGATACAGGTATTTCAAGACAGGTAATCGCTCTCCCTCACACACACACAGAATGTTTTTGGACTTCTAGGTGTTGAAGAAGAATTACAAATTGTGAACATTGTTTGCATTCTGTCTGCCTAAATTAACGTGTGCCAGCTGACTTTTTGTCATGTAAAATAACTCAAATACTTTCTCCTTGCATGGGTTATGAACTCCGAGGGCAAGAGACCGCTGTGCAGATCTCTCCTACCTTGGTGCAAACCCCCGTGGTGGCGTCGCAGAGCGTCAGGATGGACACGTTCTGGGCCCTGTTCAGCCAGTTCACTGCCACCTTGGTGCTGGTGGCCCATTTCACCATGGTGATGTAGTAGTCCCTGCAAATACAGATGTGCACAAACCAAATCACAACGCTGCCATCCTAATGAATTGCCACATGGCAGAGCAGTTGGGGGCTGCTGCAAGCAAACAGCTCAGGAGAGAGCTGTGGTTTTAAAGAACATCGTGTCCTGATGTCTCTAGGCTGCTTTATGCATGGATTTCAACCCCTAAAAATGACATTTTTAGGGCTGTGCAGGTGTTTTATCTGCCACTTCTGGAAGTTATTTTCAAAGAAGAGACAAACACAGAGATAAAGAGTCTTTCAAGCTATTCTGTCTTCCGACAAGGATTGAACTGCCCGGAGCTACAAATTTATGCACAGGTGAAAAAGAAATTGCAAACTATTTCCATTCTGAACACACTAACCTGAGCTGACTCAGACCCATCACTATCAATGGTTGGGTTCTTTATGCTTATGAAAAGTTGATGGCCTCTGAGTATTCCAACTACACACCAAAGTATCCAGGAATGTTGCATTAAAAGACAAATAGTAAGAAGGATAGAGTTTGGAGTGACACAGGCTTTCTGTAAAGCAGATGCAGCTGGTTGCCATAAAGACATCAGCAGAGATAGTTTGCATGAGTAAAACCACACTCCCTGCACCATCCTATTGCTGGACATATTCAGGTTGTGATGATGCTTGGAGTAAATCGTGGGTATGGGCTGCACGGTCCTGTAATCCATATCTCCAGGAAAAGTCCCGTACAACAGTGAGGGATGCAACCACTTAGGGTGGGCTGGAAAATGCAGGAATAAATTCACTGATGGTTGCCTTATTAGAGCCAGGGCATGGTGCTACCAGATGTCCACCTCTGCAGCAATTCAGGGCTCCACCACTTCATTTGTAGGGCACAACTCCGGCTGAAGCGTCAAAGCTGGTGATGTTATGATATACTGCTGGGTTATGTGGGCCAAGACATCCTTAAAGTATAATATGACTTTTTACAGCATACAGTCTATAAAAAATTTATTAGTTCATTTGTTTGCTATAAAATATGTATAAGGAATTGTTGCTCTCATTGGAAATAACGTGCTGTGTCGCTGGAGAGTCCTCCGTGTTCTGGCAAGAGCTCCTGCATACACTGAAGAGAAAGGGCAAAAGCACAAAGATCTGTTTGTCTAGAAAAATAACAAGTTGGAAATTGATTTTGTGCTTTTCAGTAATATTTAGTGCCTGAAATTGGCTGCGGGAAAAAGGAACAAAAGGCCTCAGTGCTTGCATCCACTGCACTGGGAGGAAGGATATGCCCAGGTGAGACAACAGCAGTCTGAAAATTTAGAGCCTGAAATAAAATTGTAATTTTACTCTTTATCAGCAACAGCATAGGCCCTAAGAGGAAAAAAACAACACAGCAAAATTAAACTGTATAACTGTCTCTTCTTTCTCTCCAAAATGAACTGAGCAGATTCAGTCTCCCCAGAAAAGGAATGTGATTTTAGTACTTATTGTGGCTTGGAGCATTCTTTCCATAAATCCAATTTAAAGTTTCTAGGACATGTATTCAATTTTTACATTCCTCTCACTGTTTGAACACAGGAGCCACAGTTCTTTATCAGGAACTTTTAATTATTATTTTAGGTGAATCAAGGTGTTCCCTACAACCCCAGAGAAGGGCATGGAGTCTCAATTTCTCTCTGAAGCCTCTCCCAGCCATCAAGACCATGGATAACCCAGCCCACAGATAACTGCATATAGTCATTATTCTAGTTTCTGAGTAGTGTGGAGTCTTTAACTTCATTTACTTCCCTTCACATGTCTTCTATAGGACAACCAAGTTTTATGGTTCCCATTTTGCAGAGGAAAATGAGACAAGAAGGTGTGATTAATCTCAGCTAATTTTAAACATCTGCTGCTCCTGCAGCTGCACTGGCTAAGCAGCCAGTGGAGAGAAACAGGAAGTCAGTGCATTTCCCAAGCCCTCTCTGCCTGACTTGTCCCGCATTTTATATGGAGCTGTTTTAAGGGAGAACCTGTTTCTTCCACAGAACGAAATCTGTACCAGCAGGTACATGACTGCTGCATTTATAGACATCCACATCAGAGCAAAAGGGAAAGGACGCCTTGTCTGAGCCCTGTCAGGAAGGGCGGAGCCATCCCGAGTTTGCAATGGATGTCCCCATCCCAGTGAAGACATTGTTGGTTTGGTTTGCAACCGTCTGAGACTGGTTATTGTTATTGTGCAGCACCCTGGTTCATGCCCCAGCTGTCCACAGCTGCTTCCTGGAGGCAGGAATCCCCAACATGAGGTAGGACTCTAGAATATGAATCCCTACAGTATGACCATGGGAATAAAGCCACAAACACCACAAAGAACAGGCAGTGATTTAATACAGGCCAAGGGACAGGCAGCAGCCCAGCCCATGGTCCCTGGGGCACAGACAGCTCCTGTCTCAGATCCAGACTGGAGTTGTCTGAGTTTTTCCATTATTTATTTGTTTCTGGGCCATGCAAGGGCCAGGGATGATTTTTGCACTCAAGGGAGATAACATTATTCTTCAATTTGTCACCAGAGATGCAAATATAAGAAATAAGCTGTGCCATGATCCAATTCTGACCATCTGCTGATGAAACTCTTGAGGTCCAGTGGTTTTCACCAAAATAAAAAATGCCTGTCAGACATTAAATGTTATACTACTACTTTTCCCCCCTTCAGTTTCAACCCCTTCCCTCTACTTTCTTTTTTTTTTTTCACAGAAAAGCATGGCATTGGGGAAAACTTGGCAAAAATGTTCAGAATGAAAGATATTTAAAAACTACGAGTGATCAATATTGTACATTTCACCCCAAAATATGTTTTCCCATCATCAGCTTTGTTTTGTTTGTTTTTTGTTGTTAATTTTTTTTTTTTTTTACTGAAAAATATCCAATTTCTGTGGAAAATTTCTGGCTTCTTTCAATTTTGAAAGAAAAAAGGCCATGGCATATCTTCACTTTATTATCAGCTTTATTAATTGTACTAAATCACTTTGCTCCAGATAAAAAGAACACGAAATACCACTCTGTCCATATATCATCTGCACTGAGCACTTTGAAATGCTTCAGATAGGATGTGTCTGCTGGAAGATCCTTATCACCAGCTTCCCCTGCTTTTTTGAAACTCCCTTCTGTAACTGAGTGTACAGTACATCCCTCTTGCCTATTTTAATGAAATTTTATCACACTGATCCTCCCATTTCAGAAAACATATGCATAATGAAAGTGCACCCCTATTGCTCTGACAGCACCACTTCTATCATCCCCAGAGATGGCAATGGCCGTGGTTTTGATGAAATATACAGGAGCTAATTAATTATGATGTATTTTGCATCATTTTGCAATATTGATTGCAACCAAATAAATTACGGCCACCCATAGCCACACAGAACAAATTTATTAGCAACACTTGGATCCTGCAGTTGGAAGTTATTACTGTAATTAAAGCCTTTCTGAGTCTTTCTGTTTACAGAGAATGCCACCAAAAGAGAAATTATATTTTTCAGGAGCCACCAATCTGATACTGTGATGGGAATACTGTGATCCTGAATTCCCACCTGCTGTACACGGGTCTGAAGCTGTATTTTTGCCCATTTGGTTTGGCCACAGGTCATACATCTTCTTTTGCATAAATGGGTTTGGGTTATTTTAAAGTTATTGAGTGTAAACCTGTTTTAATATAATGTTCTATAAAATGCAGGTAAAAAGGTAAATAATTTGAAAATAAAATAGGCTGATTTACACAAAATGAAACTTTTTGATAGCAGCAGAGAAAGGTCCAGTGTTAAAAACTGTAAAATGATCTTGAAAAAAGTCAAGACTGATCTAAAACCCCAAGGGAACTGGGGCCAGCATCTCAGGGTGAGAAAGCACCTACCTCATTCTCTGATCATCTGGGGGAGTCATTTCCAGGTCATGAGTGGGTCCATTCAGACCAATCACATGCAAAGAAATAGTTGGATTTTCCATTCCAACCTAGATTTTAAAAAATAATAAATTACCATATCATATACAACGCAGAATGGTTTTGAATTATTATATCCTTGTGGATTATAAAAAGCATTCCCGTTGAAGGGGATATGGACTGGTGTGGAGAGGTTGGTATGCCCAAATGAGGGGCAATTTTACTCAGGGCACTTCTACCCTTAGTAAAAAATTCTACTTTTCATGGCCTCTAGAAATTTTGCTACTTCCTGCACCTTTTGACAAAAGGTTGTCTAACAGGATGATGGTTGATATAGTAAAATACTGATTCATTTTGCACTGTAGGGAAAGGGCTGAACCACTGTGATTTCCACAAAACCTGCACATATCTGGGTATCTCTGCTGTTAAATTATGGTTCAATTTGGACCAGCTAGTGAGGTCTTAGGCGATCAGTGCTTAAAGCAAGAAACCCAGAAGGAATGACTGCAGCAGACACCCCTGCACTGCTTTAGAGCAGGAAATTACAGCAATAACGGCAGCAGTGAGTCTGTGCTGGTGGAAAGCTGTGCCAGTGCTGTGCACCCACTGCAGGTCTCTGCAGTCAAGGGGAGATTGGCTCTTAAGTCTTTTCTGTCTTTCAGGCACAGCAAATCTCTAAAACCAGAGTCTCCGCTGACATAAGGCCATCCTGGATATTCTAAGGAAGCCCAAATACTACATTTTCCTTCTATACAAAAGAAAATATATCTAAATATAGAATATATCTATGTATGAATGTGTGTATGTATGTATATATTTATCAATATAAAATCTAAACATAGAAATGTATCTAAATATAGAAACATATCTAAATATAGAAGTTCAGAAATTCCAAACCCTCAGACACCAACAACCGCATTCTGGAGATAAACCCTCAGACACCATCCAACTTCCATCCACTCCAGCATGGAAGCAAAATTGCTTTTGTGCACGTAAAAAGCAAGGATTTTTAAATTTTATTTTCATTGTATATAGAATTACCAATTCTCATAGAACCAGAAAACTGCGATTTTACAAATGCAGCTAAAGAGTAACAGAGATCACCCTCACTGGGGAACAGCTGATCTTCCCTTGGATATGTTTATTTCCATTGCCCATGAGCATACATTATTAGTCTCCTGTCTGAGTCTAGAGGAAAGAAACAATTATTTATTTCCCATAGAACAGCAGGACTGACTGCTTTATTCTCCCTTACCTTTGGATAATGATATGTTTTAACAGTAGGGTAAGTGATGCCTGTATATATCGGGATCTCCATGGTGGGGACTCTGGAAGCATTAATTGTTGCATATGCCAACCTGGTGCCATCAGGAGACCACCAATGAGCAATGTGAGTCTTCAAGATCTCCTCTAATTAAAAAAAAAAAAAGAGAGAGAACAGAAAAAAAAAAGGCTATTAGAGGTAAATTACTATTTAGCAATAAATGAAACGGTGCAGATATGAAAATCCCAGTCTAATCACAGCACAGGGAGGATGCCACAGGAATATCAATCAAAAATACTCATCAAATTACGCCATATACACAAATGAACACAATTGATAACAATTACTCTGTATTTATAGGTTATTAGGCTTAATTACCTTTGCTGAAGAAACATCGAATTATTCATATTAGTAAACACACTCATGACAGTATAAAAGGCCCTGCTGCTCCTGCTGTGTGTCCTGCACATGATTAGAGTTCACAACATCCGACTAGACACATATCAATCAATTCAAACAGTGTTTATGAAAGTGCTTCAGCAACAATTTAAATATTCCTAAATTCTGTTGTCAGTTGGGAATAAACAAATACAGCAATTTTCTGTAATTTATGAAAGGCTGGAAATTCAAAACAAGATACCAGGCCTTAGAGTCTATGCCTTGGAAACCACCTTGGCTTTTATCCCTATTTCATTTTTTAAATCACTTTTGCAAGGCAATTTGCCATAAGTAGCCAGGGTTAGAGCCTGATCCTTTATACCACTGACTTTTGGGATTTTTGAGATTTCAGGATATAGTTGCCATTGAAAAGGTACTCAGAAAGAAGCCAATGCAAACATGTCAGAGTTCAAGTATGTAAGGAGAAAAACAATATTGCCATTATGTGAAATTATTTTTAATACTAATTCACATTAAATTCAGATTCAAATAACTTCTAATTTCTAATACTTTTAATATAATGTTATATCCTTCGTTGTAAAGATGAACTCATCTTATAGATTTGCAGAGAAGCTATAAAATTGACTCTTGGTCCAAAGTGTCTTCAGTTTCTGACATTTGGAAGACATTAACTTGGCTTTTTAAACCTCACATTTTGTGAAAGACAATAACGTAATCCATTTTCATTAAGAGGCTTAATATCATGTGAGTCATTCCTATTTAAACCACCAGAAGGCCTTGCATATGCTGTACAGATTGATGGGCAGGAAGATGGGTCCCATTACTTTAATGTGAGAATAAAAATTAAAGAGGCTGCAGAATGTTCCCCATGAAGTCCTGCTGCACAGGTCCAAGCAGCTCCAGTATCTGCTGCCATCACTGGTCATTGGGAAAACAGATGAGGATTTTCTGAGCTCAGACCCACCAGGTTTGTACACCACCCTCTGATGACCCCCCAGTCCAACCAGGACATCCCTCTGGTCTGATGAGTAGAAACTCACCAGAGAAGGTTTAATTAAAAAAAAAAAAAAAAAAATTGGATGAGCAATCCTTGGAGAATAGACAATTATATTCATCACAGGGCAAGTAAACATGTTGTTAATCAAGACTTGCATATGGCTTGGAATAAAACTCAAGGTAACATCACAGAGGGTGTAAGGGAAAATTAATCCTCAATACTTACGGTTTTCACAAATAACAGATTAATTAATCAATGCTTAATGGCAGCGCGTAAGTGAGGTTTTGGAAAGATATTTAGGAAGTTAGAAATGTTCATGGGAAAGCACATCTGGCAAATTTGCTTTGCTGCACTGTCCCACCTGTTATATGTACATTTAAAAGATGTTGCTTTTGACTTTTGCATTGGTAGCCCATTAAAGAGATAATGAAGAGCATAAAGAAAGAGGAGTAAAGATGGATGGCAGATGAATCCTTGACATTTTAACATTAACTAGGAATGACTTTATTCAGCAAACATTTTCTCCAGGATCTCAGACTTAATGAAGCAGTTCTGCTGAAGGTCACACATCCAGAAAGGTTTTAGTGAAGGTTTTGTGGTCCTGTGTTAATGAGATTTAATTGAGTGAACCTTTGCCTTGAAACAAAGCCAGGACCTTGCTGTTATTAGAGAGATCAGTTAGTTTTAGAAAACCAGAGAACATTCTTATGGAATATTGTGGATGCTGAAAGCATGCAGCAGGGAGATATCTCAGCTTTCTCCTGGTGTCTGTGAGAAAACTCCGCTCGTTCTCACAGCGCTGTGGGAGAACAGCTGGGAGATTTTGTAAACTATGGAATTGTTATTGATACTAAAGAGAAAATATCTGAAGTAAGTGTTATTGGGTTCAGCCAAACCCTCTGAGGGGTGGCTGGTCAGTGAACCAATGACCTTATGCCAGTCCAGCGTGCTAAGGTATATAAGCGAACTTGTAAGTGAATAAAGTGTCAATTTAATATCACAATAAATCGTCCGTGTCGTTCGTCCTTCGGTCCCTGCTCACGAGCGACAGAATATAGAATGGATTAGTACCAGAAAGTTCTTTCATCTGAAAGAAAAAATGATTTGCGGACAATTTGTTCTTGGAGACAGTTTATTCCTTGTGTTTGCCTTTAGCACATGCTCTGAAAATCAGTTGCATTCAATATTGCTGGGTCTTTCTAAAGTCAGTTCAGATTCTGCCTCATGTATATGAAAAACCAGGCTCTTCTTAAACACCAAAACCCCCCTACATATATAGACCTTGACCTCCTGACTAAGAGCATAAAGTGGTAACTGATCAAAAAACTTTTGCTCTCTTCCCCAGAGCTTGCAGTCGCTGAGTGCTACACGATGTCAAGATGCCGTGAGTGAGCTGCTGAGATTCCTCACAGTCAGATCCTGGTGGCTCTGTGCTCCTTTCTCCACAATTTTGCCTGCCAGCCCCAATAGGGCATGCAAACCTGAAAAATAGCGAGAATAAAGCGTGTGGTTGCCTTAGCTGAAAAAGGGCCGCTCACACCTGCTGGCTGGGTTCAAGCACAGGGTCTCAGGCAAGTCAGTGCTTATTCCACGTCAGCACATTCAGTAATGAGTCACTCTGAAAAGAGCTGGATGACCCTGCTCATGAGTAGTGACTCTGCAGTGGGGACATGCATTAGCCAGTGCCACGTTTGTGCTCAGGGAGTGTTACAGGATGTGTATTTTAATCCTTCTTCTAGCTGAATAAGGCCCAACTGAATGATCATCTCAAAGCTATGTGAAACAAAGACTCTTCTAAATTAACAGACCCTCAGAAGGAGCATTTGAAGTCCTAGAGCAGAGTATACTCAGTGACAACTGGGTGTATATCTATTTTAGACACTTCAATATCACTAGAGGAGAGAAGAAACTGGAGGCAACAACAGAGGTGTGATGAGAGGAATGTTCCCTGGGCTGAATTCAAGGTTGCTGCATTAGTGCATTACATGGGTGACTGTCTTTGGAATCAAGACCTGAGCAGCATCCAGAGTGAACCAGGCTGCCCCAAGTGGGAATGCCATCTCTCCTGAAGGATGTGTTTCCTGATAGATGCTTTCCTGCTCACCATCAAGGAGAAGAATGAGAAGTCCCCTGCTTCGGTTCTCAGCTGCCAAGTACCAAATTGTGGTGAATCTGGGCTTGGATGCAGCATTTAGCTATGATACCATGTAGGTAATCCCTGGAAAGACTGAGCAGTGGATCAGAAGTTGGGTGGACATTTCTAGTAGGTGTGTCATTAAAAATTAGCCCAGCGTGGGTATAAAGTTAAGCAGCCACCTGCTTGTTTCAAACTGCAATTTAATTCCAGCAGTACTTGCAAGACCAGTGAGATGGGAGACTTGTATCTTACCTGAGGTAACAAACTTCTCAAGGAATCATAGGAAATGGTCCTGGAAGAGACTCCAAAAATCTTCTGGCTCATTCCTCCATGGACAATATCCAACCCAATCCTGTAAAATCTTCACTAGTGGATTTGGCTATTCCTTTTAATATTTGTATAGCACCTTCAGCCATAGAACTCAAACACTTTAATTATCATGTCCACCTCTGTGTAAGCACTGGATAGTCCCAATGAAGGGCATTCAGACCTCTGGCTTCCCTGATAGACAATGCAGGGAAAAGCACCAGGCCTTTATCTTGTGCAACCTCAGTGGCAACCAGAAGGTTCTGGAAAAAAACTGTTGTATGCACCACATTTGGAAATCCACAGAGATGGCTTTAATGTCCTGGACCATAACCTGCCATTGGGGCATTTCTAAAGACATTTCCATGCCAAATCCCCTTCCCAACCTTGCATAGAGCTCTAGACTGTTAGAGTTCCTCTTTGTTAATAAGCACATGTAAATGCCATGGGATGGGCATTTCTTCATGCTTTTCTAAAAACCCAACTAGTTCTGCAGCCTTTGTCCATCCTGAGCCATATTTGTGAATTTTGCCTTTCTGCTGAGGGTGGCAAAGTTCTGGCTTGCTGTTAGGAAAAAAGATGAAGCCTTCACCAGTGACTGACTGAGAGATCCGTTGGTAGCATAGAGATTTCTTCCAATTTTTGAAGTTGACAAAAAAAGGAAAAAAATATGATATCAGGAGAAAAAAAACTGAGAAAAAGAAATAATTTTCAAGTGAACAAAAATATTTTTCCTGGGCCTTCTTATTAGCAGACACAGGAAATTTGTAATTTTCTAGTGTGAGTTAACAGAAACAGAGACTGGCACAAGAAAACAAAGATGCTTGGACAGACAAGTCCTCTGACAGTCTGGCAGGTACCATTGCAATTCTTTTGGATCACTTAAAAAGAATTAGAAAAATAATTAGAATGCATTAGCTGTTTAAGATTCCAAAGCTCTCAGGACCAGTGTTATTTATTGCTGATGTGGTAAAGCACAGCATTTCTGGGGCCTGTAGCCAGTGGTTCTGTTTGTGTGATGTGTTGTAGCTGATGCTCAGATCACGAAGTATTTGGTGTGCTGAAGACACTTTTCTGTTTTATTAAAACTGTTAATAAAAAGGAATTTTAAGCAAAATGAAATTAAAGCCTGACATACAGGCCATGTCTTACTTTGGGAAAGAAAGCTCAAAAGAAATTGTCAGTAGGACGCATCAAAAGAACATGAGAGGAACAGAGATCAGAGAACAGCAAGAGGGTCTAGGAAAGGAGAAAACAAAGACTACTGAGAGAGTGAAACCCCAAGGGTTCTCATAGAAACATCAAATAAATACAAATGCTTATTTGACAGCTGCCATCTGTTTTAAAATCAATTACTAAATCATCTCAAAGCACCAATCACATGTCCAAATCGATTACCATTGTACAGTGTGAAAGCAAGTATTTTTAGCCAGTTAGGGAAAACTCATTGTTCATATTGGCCTTTACTGACACTCATTTCAGGGATGGCTGTGGAAAATTACCTTTTATTCTATACAACCAAATTTTTCTCTCAGTTGCTGTAGTGTAGGCCTACTCTGACTTCCACTAAATCATTGTAATAGGTATAAAAGGAGTGTAAAAGTAGTTATGTGTATGCAAGTAGTATAAAACTGTTTTAGATTACCATATCCCATCTACATTTTCCTGTGTTGACATTATTTTGTGCTGATGTCAGCAACAGCCCTGCAGAACTATTGATTTCAGAGTAATTAATCCTCTTTCACAGTTGCCTAATTGAATCAGATGGAAAAAAAATGCAATTTTGCAGGTCCACTGAACAATTCAACAGCCTTTTGTAGAAAATATCAAAGTTTATGTAGCTGAGGGCAAACTATGGGTTCAACCCACTTCCACAGTTCCTGACCCTGAGATTAGCTCAGCTGGCCAGAGCATGGTGCTGATAACACCAAGGGTACGGGTTTGATCCCTGTACAGGCCATTTACTGAAGAGTTGAACTCCACGATCCTTGTGGGTCCCTTCCAGCTCAGAATATTCTGTGAATCTGGATGCAGATAACAACCCTTCTCAAGCTGCTATTGTCCAAGAGATCCCTAAGAAAAATGAGCTGCAATACTCCCAGAGATCCTTAAGTAAAACAAGCTGCAATGCTCACCCCTGTGACCCTTTATTCCTGCTCGGAACACATTCTCCTCTGCCACTGACAGGCAGCAAGCTTAGGAAGAATAAACTGTTACTTGCTTTCATGGCTTTCCTGAGAATGTGCTTTAGAGAGCGCTTTATAAACACCAGATCCTTGATCCAAAATCTCATCGTGGAGGGCGAGCAGCTGCCGTGTGTTCAGCAGCCATGAGAAGGTGGCAGCCCCTCATCTCAGGGAAAGGAGCCCAGCCAGGAGTTCTGCATCTCCTCAAGCACAGGGAAGGTGTGGGATCCAAGTGTCATTAGTTCCTCTTAGTCATCTGGTTTAATTGTTTGAACACACGTTGTTCTCTGCTCACGCAGTCTGGCAGCCCCTTGCTCCTGCACAACATCGTGCTGAGACAGCAGGCAAGGGTTTGGCCAGTGCTTTTGCCTCCCTGTTGCCAGATGCTGAGGGCTGGGAGAGAATCTCATTTCAGCAGGGTGGTTCCTGCTGGGCCCTGGGGACAACCACTCTGCATGTGTTCTGTGTGGTCAGCAGGGCCATGCCTTACCTCCACATCCCTGGTGTGGGCCCCAGAGCTGCTGCGTGGCCTGAGCCTAGCCCAGGCTTGGCAAACCCCACCAAACCTGGACACCAGTGGGCTGTGGTCCACCTTCACTTCTGTGAGATGGAGGTGGCTCATGGTGACAATACCACAAGTGCTCCAGCAGGAAACAAGTCGCTGTGGGATGCTTGCTAAGAGCTGGCCAGGATCCCTGAGGGAACACATGGGAATGAAGAGCAAACAGTGTCCAGAAAAGCCAGAGTGTGCACATCAGAGGCAACTCTGCCAGCCAGCCTGGCCAAATCCTGACCACTCCAACCTGGACTCCTCATCATAGTCCCAACTACCAGCAAAATCCACCAGTGTTGGTCTAGGACAATCTTTAGGACACCGATCCCCAAGAAGCAGGATGAGATCATGTCAGCATGGGATCAAGCTCCTGACAAACAGCAGAGACTTTCTGAGGCTACTAATTTCACCCCATTTAGAAACTGTTGATTTAATGTTTGCGGTTTGTTTGTTTTGCTATTTTTTCCCCTGATCCATTGATTCTTCTAATTTGTTGTGTTTCCAACACTAAAGGATTCTGTGTTTGCCATGTGAGTCAGGGCACTAGGGGTGTTGTTTATAAGGTTATTGGCAAGCAGCTGCCAGACCTTCTTTACTGTTTGAGTGCTTGGGGGGGCTTCAAAAGCTGGTTTTTTGAACACCAGCCTGATCCTATCCTCAGGTACTCCTCTACAGACCCTACAGAATACGTACAGGAGGCCAAGCTCAGACTGTAATAACCAAGAAATCATGAATATTTAAAATCTCCCTCAATCATACAAATAGATTTGTTGGAAAAAAACCCAAATCAACCATGGAACAAAACAGATACACACAAGTGTGAGATGTCACCTGAGATGTATTCTTACAAATAAGGGAAGAATTCAACTATTTGAAAATGCTCAGTGTCTCCTCCAGGCCACCTTCACATTGTGACACACTGAGTGCACTCAGCTCTGCAAATCCCACTTGAGGTGCAAAAAGCCATGGAGAGGAGCTGTCCCTCAGGTTTCACAGGGACCGTGGGTGTCCAGCAGGAGCAATGAGCAACTCCCCACGAGGTCTGGCACCTCTCCAGAGCAATCACAGCAGGCAGGCAGGGTTACCACATGTCATACACAAAGCCATACTATCCTGTAGGCACATCAGTCTTTTGGGGCCTGATATGCAATAAAAGCTATCCTCTTTCCAAAAAACACACCAGAAAAATGTTGAGTTGCCTCCACATCCTCCCTCTCCTCTTTTTAGAAGCTTCTGTCTCTGTGCTTCTGGGTTTTTGTCACCTGTATCCCATCCTTAGGAATCCTTAGTTTTCAAAAGCATTAATGATTAATGCTTACAACAGCTCCTAACAATTAGTAGGTGTCCTTTGGTTGTGTGAGTCAGTCTCAGTGTCAGTAACCACCTTTGGACCACGATGACAAGACTGACATGCAGATGCCAGCAGCTCTGTGATCTGTCAGGATGTCCATGTATAATAATGAAAATGGGGGCTGAATTATGAAAATAGAAATATTAGAGATCCTATCCTCAGCTAGTCCTGCTTCCAACACTCACTCCAAAGAGTGTATCTAGGAAGCCCATCTGCAGTGTCAAACTGCTGTCTGCCACTAACGTGTAATAACAAAGTATTTTTCCATCACCTGGCACAAACTTAAACCCACAGCCTGTTGTCAGCTCTTCGTGAAAGCCTCTTAGCTGAAGGCACTAAATCTGTAGAAACATTTCCTGTCAGAAGTCCTCTGAGCAATTTGCAGTGTAGCTCACTGACATGGGTAAACGCTCACTGCAAGGTCCTGTTGTACCTTCTCAGTTGCTAAGGACCCAGAGCAGACACAATTCACAGGGCCCAGGTGGAGCAGGGCTCTTTACCCCTCTGGCGCCACTGAACAGGTTGCTATGGCTGGAAATGCAATTTGCTTATCTGTGCAATGCAGCGAGACAAATCAAGGCTTTCATTATATGCTGAATATTACTCTATTCAAACCTGCTCAAGTAGGTTCGACTTCACTTTTCCTTTAAATTAAAAGTTACAGGTTCTTCCTAACGAATTTGTGGGGTTTATGATAGGAGGAAGATGGACAGCCAGCCTTGACACAGGGGATCCATTTCAATAGCTACAGATGTATCAAGAAAGTTAGTGATCACAAAACCCTCTGAATCAAAAATTCATTAGACGATTGCAATAGTTCAAGAACACAAGTGCCCAAAAGCAATCTCTTTTAATGTTTCATAAAGAAATATGAGAGATAAGAAGACTGAACAGCCTGACATTGCTATTAAAGGACTTGATTCTTCAACCCCATGGATTTTTATCAGCGCTTGCACAAGCTGTCTTTCATGTGAATTGCTTGCATGATTTATTTACCCTGAGCAGCACCTGCTAGTCACCTAGTCTGAGTGCTAATAAATGTCAGTTAATATTGCAAAATACAGCCCTGCTTCATGAAATGGGAACTGGAGCACATTGACTGAATTTAGTTTAGCTCCTAATTCCTTACCCGGTTTAAACTGCTGAAGTCATTGAACAGCCATTAAAAAACCACTCAGGGTATATATTGCCCTGTTATGGCAATATTCCCAGAGGTTTCAACTTGAACGGTGACTCAGGACCTGGCTAACTGAGAGATTTAGCTCAATAATGACTCAGAGGATGAATCTGATTTTACAGGACTGAATAATCAGAGGAACTACTGAGATCAATAGAGTCACCCAGGAATAATAAAAAAAAAGAGCTGGATAAAAACAGAATTCAAATTAGCTCACAGCAATATTTCAGAAAAAATGTTCTTATGAAATAACAGGAACATTTATTATTAATGAAGGTAATGGTATGTAATCAGGTTATGCCACTGATGGATCAGTGGGCTTTGACTGTGTTTATCTGAGTTGTGGCACTTGCATGTTGAGCAGAATTCTGCTCTTCCTGGGTGTGTGTCTTGAAGGTCCTCCACTCTGGACTCAGGTAAGCATAAAGACAAACATCCCTGCAGGATAATGTCCACCCATCAAGATCTCTTTTATCCCTGCTACCAGGAAACACTTTCTTTTATCAATATTTTTGAGCTGTAGACTCACTCGCATACAGTAATCCTAAATCTACTGACATAAGTAAAGGGAAAGCTGTGCAGGGACACCAACCAGATCTGTGCAACTCTGGCTGACAGTGACAGCCTAGAAACTCCCATAAGTGAGATAGGAAATAAACCCCAGCAGGTTTGGTGTGCAGAATGCCCAGTGGGGAAATTCCAGTAGGTCCAGAGGAGGCCAGGAAAAGGATCAGAGGGCTGGAGCACCTCTGCTGTGGAGGCTGAGAGCTGGGGTTGTTCAGCCTGGAGAAGAGAATGCTCCAGGCAGAGTTTTTTGCAGCCTTTCAGTACTTGGAGGAAGCCTAGAAGAAAGATGGGGACAAATTTTTAGAGAGCCAGTTGTGACAGGACAAGGGGTGGTGGTTTTAAACGGAAGGAGGGTAGATTAGATATATGAAAGAAGTTTTTTACAACGACGGTGGTGAAACACTGGCACAGGTTGCCCAGAGAGGTGGTGGATGCCCCAGCCCTGGTCATTCAAGGTCAGGTTGGATGGGGCTGGGCTTGGTCAGGCATGGGGTGCTCAGTGCCCAAGGCATATTTCCCATCACAAGCACCACCTCCACATACATCTATATTAGCTAATATTATCATCTATGAATTTATGACCATCTTAATTTCCTTAGAGACTCCAGAGTTTGTGTCTCTAATGATTGCTGGTTTTACTTTAAAGCTACAACAATCAGTGTCTTCTAAAGAGAGTTTTAGCTAGACAGTGAATTAAATACCTGATGAGGTTGAGTGTTCATAGTGGCAATGGAATTCCAGATATTTAAAATTCTTTAAAAATTTCATTGTATTGATTTGAGTTTTCTATTCCCTGTTGTACCTTGTTTCTCTTGGCCGTACATTGATTCCAGTATTTTCAACCTTTTAATTTCAGCCGACAAAAACTCTATCCATAAGCCAGCATATAAAAATTTCTGAAAAAATATCCCAAAATATACAGAAATGTACACATAAACACACACAGAGCCATGCAGTAACAGTGACAAGAAATTGCCTGTATAATTGGCTCTAAAACTGGTAGGAATAAAACTTATTAAAAATCAATATCATAGAAAGGCAATTAAGAATTTTAAGGGGAAAAAAGCCCTGATTAATTAACTGCAAATTATAAGTATTACTTTGAATTGCATTGTACAGAACAGGCTCAAATTACCAATTAACCCTGCCCGCTTTGTTCAAAGATCATGAATGTGCATTTTAATTTACGCTGGAGAAAGCTAAATATGCTGAGAAGCAGCATGCAGAATTTTGCAGGAATCACTGGGGATGAGGGGGAACTCCCCCATTACCATATAAATGACATGCACAGACTCATAAATGACATGCAGTGGATCCAGCTCGTATTGTTCCTTCGGATGTAGCAGGCAAATACGGGAAATTAAAATACAGCTTATAACCTGCCAGATAATAAATGTAACCCATACTGCACAAATCCCCATCTACCAAAGATAATTTTGTCTGCTGGTTTTTGCTGATTAAGGGTGGCTTTGGAAAGAAATACCCTCCTTTCCCCTCTTTATCTGTTGCACTTATTGGCAGGATGGAGATGGCTCCATTTTTATCTACCCAACAGATCACAGTACCTAACGTAGCATAATCTGAATTTCCAAGGTCATCATAGCCTGCTCTACCCTTAAAAAAGTTCCTATTTAGTATTGAGGACAATTCTCACATTAAAAAAATCAAAAACAAAAAAAAAAACCAAAACCAAAACCAAACATAGTAAAACAAACCCAAAAAAAAACCCCAAAAAACCAACCAAAATAAAACCACTGATTACAGCAGCTCCTTTTCCACCAGTATATTTTTACCACGCCATCCATGACATTAGCAGCGCTGCTGCGTTGAGGCCATGGCTGACCAATATTTCACTCTTCCCTGGCTCTGGTTTCGTGGGGTGTTTGCTGAGCACTAGGCACAGCTGGGCCACAGGACACAGAAAGTGGGCAAGAACTTGCCCACCACCAGACTATGAAACATAGGCTTTGAAATGCCTCGAAATATTCAGATGGCAAACATTATGAAATTGCAAAGAAAATACCAATGTCCTTGCTGAGTAGGACCAGCAATTGTCAGTTGTACTCTTTGCCATTTATTACCTATCACTAAAAACTCAGCTTTTTAATTCAGGTTATTCCTGGAGTATTTGGATGTGGGTTACACTCAGAGGTGCCAATTTTAGTACATATATTGTCCTTTATTTCTAAGACTTCCTTGGCTGCCTTTCATCTTTTCTTGGTGACTTTCCTCCCGGAAAGCCCAGCAGCTCTGGGCTGGCTGAACACTTGCAGCAGTGCCCAAGGTGGGTGCTCAGCCCTGCTCCTTCAGGCACAAACACTCCTGTGTGGGAGGGTTTGTCAGGGAGGGAGGCTGTGACTTGCTCTTCAGGCTGCTTCCAAGTGATATTTCTCTGTCATTCCCTCCAGTCCCTGAAGATTTTGTGCGCCAGCCTGCAGCTATAAATCCCAATTATGTTGTTGGCATGTTGGGTGGAAGGTTTCATCTTCATCAGCCTTAGCAGGATTCCACCAGGTTATGAAAATACCCAAAGCATGGTTACATCATTACTACAGAGATTATTTAATTTTTTTAATTTTTTTTTTTTTTTTTTTTTTTTTTTTTTTTTTTTGTTATAAATTTTTTTTTTNTTTTTTTAGTGTGAAGAACATTTCTTTAAGGAATGCTAACAGGATATCTGGTTTCTGTTTTGCAGATTTACATTCTCAAACTGAAAATGGGACCATGATATACTGCTATAAACACAACCACCTGGCTGATTGATTGCCTATAAATTACCCTTCTGTGCCTCTTGTATTTAGAGAGATGGTTTAGTGTGGTGTTAAGTCCAAATTCATAACCGGTATAAATAGTAGTACATACTTACTAAGATTCCAGTTCTTATTTTATAATATGACATAAAGAAATGTAACCATTGGGTTTGTCCACTAAGGACTGATGTGTTTGAAGGAGCCAAATCCACTCCTTCAATTTCTGTGAATGCACTCATAGTTCATTGTTTTCTACTTGAAACTAAAAATAGACATTTACTCAGGAAAACTGTGCAGCCAAGCAATGATTTTATGCTTTCTTTCCTTTTTCAAGTGGTCAGCAAAGTACACACTAGTGGAACAAAAGTACACACTTAGTGGAAACAGCGAAGTACACACTTAGTGGAAACACTAAGCTAAACTAAAAGCTTGAAAAGAAATAAAGTCAGACTGGGGAAGTCACTCTCCATTTTCAGGCACAATTTAGCTGTTGTGTAGAAGGCAAAGGGCTGTTTCCCCTCTAAACCATAACTCATCTGTGCTTTCAAATGTGTATTTTCTCCTACAGGAAAAGATCTGGTCAAACATGGGACAGGGCAAGGAACCATCTCTGGATGTCCCAGGAAAATTATTTTGTTGGAACCAAAGCCAAATTCTTTGTGATCTGGCATTTACTGCACTCAGTGGACTTGCATTTCAAATTTCCACAAAGTCCAAGCAAATAATTCATGCAGGTGAACATCAGTTCTGGGAGGGAACAGAAGGTTGGCTGTTTTAACCCAAATATTCTCAGTCAGGGACAAGCCTGGGCTTCAAGCAACGTGGCTAGATCTATCATGTTGCTGCCTTCTTCCTCTCCCAGGGAAAGAAGCTCTGCCAGGGCTGGATTGTGAAGTCTCAATGGGATGAAGGAAAACACACCTCTTGGCTTCTCCACTCTTCCTGCAACTTCCCTTCAGCTGCAGTGCCATTCTGCAGGGCTGTGCTGTGAGATCTGCTCACTGAAGATACGCTCCGACCTCAGCAATTGGGAGATCCTGCACTACAACCCTTCCAAAAGGCAGCTCAGTTGTTGTGAGGACTGCACTTCTGTCGTGCCACTCCCACCTCTCACCTGGAGCCGCAGGCTCTCTGCTAACACAGCCAGAACAACTCCATTGAAGTTACCATTTCTCCTTTCAGGCTTTATTATCCTGTCTTGAATAATTTTAAATCTCACAAAAGCACTGAAACATTCCTGATGCACACCTAGCTTTCCTGGTTTGCTACTTGCTAGGTCAGCATCCAGTTCAAATTACTCCCACTTGCAAGGTCAAAAGCAGATGCCCAAAATTCATAGGCAAACTCTTAAACAAGTGGTGTCCCATAAGCAGCCTTGTGTTGCTGTTTCTCAAACAATATAATATTTTAGCTGGATCATTCCCCAGAGGGAGTTTTTAAAAGGACCCCAAGTTCCTGAGTGGGCAGAAGCGAGCTGCCTCTTTGTCTCAGTGTGTTGACAATGGGGCCATGCAAGCAGGATGACAGCTTCTCCCACCATGGCTCTGGGTCTGGTGTTCATCAGCAGTGCTCACAAGTCAGATTTACAGCTCCACTGACACTGCTGAAATGGGGAAATTTACAGGGAAATCCCCAGATCTACTCCCTGCTCCACAGAGCCGGACAATAATCACATCAACTCCCTGAACCTTCTCCTGACCCTCCCATCCCACCACTGCTCTTCCCCCATAGCTGCTGAGATATCCACAGTTACAGCAGATGTCAAATATTAGGGAAAAGAGACGAAAAGCACGAAAGGATTCTAAAATACCGACGTTTAGCTGGAAAATTATTTATGCAGTGTATCATCACACACGATATAATCGGGCAAGGAGTGCTACATCACAGGGCTTTTAGACCCTTATCAAGAGCCTTGAGACATACAGCCCTCTGGGCAATCACAGGGTGTTGGGGGAGAAGGGTAGAGAGGAGGCAGAGTTAAAAACCACGATCATTTAAAAGCCCCATAATTAATCCTTTCTCTCTTCATGTGCTTATGCAACTTTGTGCTGTGCCTCCGAGGGGCAGCACAGCCTCAGCTATCGCATCAGAAATCCATCAGCTGCTGGGGTCACAGCTCTTGCCTCCTGGCCTGTTCTCACCATTTCTAGCCTGCTGGTGACACTCCAGAATAAAATATGACAATTTAAGGGTTAGGATGGATCAGTTCAATAATCAAGTGAAGTTTAATTTTTAAAATGAGGTATTGAATCTTTTATGTCCATGCCTACAGTCTGAGGCAGAGGCTGGAAAATCAAAACAAATGCAATAAATACAGTGATCTCCAGATAATCCTCTTCAAGTAAGATTTATTTAGATGCCTGTTTTCAGACTGTTGCCTTCAATTTTAAAAGCACAATAGCATGAAAACATAATTCTTTGCTTTTAGGAGCTGTTTTTCTTCAGCTCCATTTCTTACCAGTTTCTCAAACCTTTAATCTAGCTATTGTGAAAGCCTCCTTTAAGGAATTGCTTTTGATCTAGTCTTATGCAGTAGCTACTGATGGCTATTTTTTTTCTCCTGCTATTGTTGTTAAATCAAATACAAGACAATGACTCAACTTTGAGCAAAAGCAAAACTAATGTAGGAGGCAAATGCTTGTGAGTCATTTGGGTAAAAAGGGAAGGGCTGAAGCGATTTGCTCCTTTTTTCTGGGATTTGAAAGGCAGGTAAGAGTCCATCAGTCCCTTTAGGATGAAGAACAGTCTGACAGAGCTTTAACAGACATTTGCCTTCTGCTCACAGGGTGCCCTGTGAGTTGCAAAGGTTCTTATTCCTGTGGAAATCACTAGGGACCGGTCCAGCCTTCCTGCAGAGTGACTCTCACAGGCACATCTGTCCAGCTGTGCATCCCTCATATCCTGTGACCAAAACTGAAGGGCACCTGCTGGGGGTCTGTGCTGGAGGTGAGCTGAGGGACGTGCTGAAAACAGCCGGATCTGGGTGTTCACGCTGTGCTCTTTATTTGGTTTCTAGGGACTAAGGTGAAACTCTCACCTCAGTTTGGTGTCCTAATTTCTCTCATCTCATCTAAAACCAGGTCAATAATTGTGCCTCAGTTTGCCTGTTTCTAAAAAGATGGTAATAATTCCTGTCCTACCAGGACATTATGTGAAGTTTTATTAATTGATGCTTGCAAAAGACATTAAGATCAAGACAGAATAATTGCTTCAGTGGAGGTCATAATTAGACTTGTACCAAGAGATACATCTGAGCGTCATCTGTGATGGTCATTTAATCTTTTTCTTGCATTTTAGCTACAAGTGTGGGGGTGCTAAGGAGGGGAGCTGCTCTTACAGAGGCAGCCACTGTATTTAGCATGAATTCAAGGCCTTTATAAACCCAAACAGGCCTGTGCAAGGCATGTGGTGCACAGATCAGGGAAAAGTTGACGCTGCAGTGAAGACAAGAAGCAGACCTTGCAGTGGAGCAGGACAGAGCTGTCTGAAGGGAAAGCCACGGAGGCCACCAGCAACCCCTGCCTTGGGAGGAGAGGCTCGCCCGGCTCGCCTTGGCTGATGGTCAGTCCAGGGGTCAGCACTAATCTGATCAAAAAAGGGATTGTGAAAAGCTCATCCGACTCAGACTGTGAAATCATACTCTTGAATCCTAATAATTTGTCCAGCAACCAGTTGTCACGCCATGAGGAATTACCAGCTGAAGTTGGGGAGGGGGAAGGGCACGTTGACACAGTTTTGTGAATCCCAAATCCTGCTGTAGGCAGAACTTGAAGCATTTCCTTAAAAAAAAAATACATTTCCATATAGTGTGTTCTAAAAAGTACTTTGTGAAACACTAAGGCTCACGTTTCTAAATGTTATAGAACTGGTAAGTATCCCAGGATTATCAGAAGAATTTGAAAAAATCAAAATTAATGCAGAAACTTTGGAGATGATTTCAAGAAGACATATAACAGAATGATGGATTTTTGTACTCAAAAAAGCTTATAAATGACATCATTTTAAAAAGAGAACTTTTCTTCCTAGTCTTTTCTGCACTCTGCTCACTCTTCCACTGAATATTTTATGTAACAGCATTTTGAATTAAAATTCAAGCCAAAACCCCCACAAACACACCAGCAAAGAACTGGCGGCACACACTAATCAAAAGCAAAATAGGATTTCATCTCACATTGCTTCTTTCCAATCAAGATGCCATTTGCATACTATATTTTTTTTCAGCAAATCATGCAGATTTCTGGCTGTTTGCAGCTCTTGAATCCTGATGGAGAGAGGAGCTGCTCCAGCTCTCCATAGTTTTTCCACATGGTGGCAATGTAACCTCCACCTTCCTGCTCAGGAGGTGAGTTGTCTCTGATTTCCTCCTTCATTACTTCTTATTCACTCTAATTATCATATTTGTAGGTGGCAATTACAGTCTTCTGAGTTTCTGCTTTCCATTTCCTCAATAAATTTAATAGAGGCTTGTTGGGTTTATTTTTCAAATAAACTCTGCAACATTTCTAAGGACATTAAACCCTGTAATATAAGAGTTTTTCTTCCAGTTAATGCAATATTGCATGTTTCTCTGATCTCTAATGAAGTTTTGAGGACCACTCTGGAACTGTTCCCTTTTGCCAACAAGCATTCATGTGCCCTTCAGTATTAACCTCTTCCTTCCAAGACAGTACTTCTCCTCCTTAGCCTATGTTGTTTTCGTTGCCTCATCAGAATTGGGAAAGAGAAAAGTCTCAAATGATTTAAAACAAGCTTAAAAGGAATGCATGAAACGTATTAAAAAAAAAACCAAAAACAAAACTAGGAATATGTACAAAACAATAACAGCAGAAAACAGAAAAAGATTCAGCCTGGAAAGGAATTACAGATGCAGAAGAAAAGCTGATCCATGAGAGACCATGCTTTCAAAATCACCCTAAGGAGTAGAACTGGAATCTTCATTTTAAATGACTGTGATATTGATAAAATGAAAAAACAAGATCTATTAGTTACTACCTTTTAAAATCAGTATGCATCAAAACTCTACATCTAAACTACAATGCAAACATTTTTTTCCTGCACTTTTGAAAAAGTGTGGATTCTTCTCAGACTGGAATATAACTATTCCAGGCCTCAGAAGAAAGGCTTTATTCTCTGGTTCCCAGGCCAGGCACCACAGATTTAAGGCTTAATCGATGATAGCCAAGAATACAACACTATCTAAGTCAGTGAAAACACCCAAAAAATCTTGAAGCAAAACTCAGAGAACTTTAAAGAATATGTACATTTGTCAGAGGTATCAGCTTCTGCTTAACTGCATAATTCTGATCTGGATCTAATATATAAATCAGGGCATTGTGCGTACTGAATGAGATTGTAATTGTGCATTTTACATGTACATTTCTGGCAAATTTGTCTTAACTATGGGAAATATTTCTCAGCTAAGAGTTTGAAATTCAAATAATCTGCCCAACAGAGTATTTGCAGTGTTTGTCCTCTGCTATATAATCAGTACCAGGTGAGATGAAGAGTAAAAAATTTCTTGGTGTAGCTTATATCCATATGGCCAGTACAGCTGAAAACCATCTAGGAAACCAACTTCGCTACATGGCAGTAAATTTTATGAATGAAAACACAGAGCACTTGGTAGTTTGCTTTTGTACTATATGATACATCCACTCGCACTAAAATCAGAAAAAAAAATTAAAAGTGAGAAAACATCCCTTCGAAATCCACAGTTAAGGAATTTGTTGAGAAGTATTTTAAATAACTGTAAATAAAACACAGTATTTAGCTCTTAGCAGCATTTTGTGTTCCCGTGCTGTTTGATGTGACTCAAAGCAATAGAATAAATGTTTCCAGTGCAGAGTGACTTGTGAGAACTTTCATGGTTTTAAAACTTCTTATGGTTGGAGAATACACACAGCAAATTTTCAGTCATTACAAATAAAATAAAATTTAAAAAAAAACTAAAATAAACAAGGTATTCTAGTCTTGATTTTCTGGTATGCAAACAGTAGCACAAACTGGCTGAGAGAGGGATCATTCAGCACCAGAATGACACAGGTGAACAAAGAAACGACCACAATCCCTTTAGAAGAGAAGACTTGGGAAGAATGGCAGCAAATCCAGCTCTACAAGGCTCAGCTGTGGAGAAAGTTCTCAAGGTAGGAAACTCAATTTGTGATGGAAAGAGAGGAAAGCAGGCAAAGAGGCTGGGCAACACAGAAGTGGTTGACGCTGTTCTTGCTGGAGGCTGCAGAGCTGAGCAGACATCATGACATGGGTTTATTTCTGATCTTATCCCCCCTGTCTGGCTCTGCCTTGATGGGCCACAAAACCTGGCTCAATACGTAGAGTCTCCAGACTCTGAGAAATCCCAGTGGATGTGGGCAAGGGCTGCGGGAAGGCAGAGCACAGTGCAGGTCTGAGCAGTGCCTGCTGCTGTTTGCCATGGATTTGAAGGAAAACATCTACATGTTACCACGTTGCTTGGTCTTTGCAGTCCTCATCCCAAGATAGGACTGAAGGTTTCTGACATCCTTCTGGATTTGGTCCCTGCTGTCCCACACTGGCTGCTGTGCACATGTGTGTGGTGTTTGCAGGCACCTGGCATTCCCAGCCTGGCACACAGTAGCCAATGCATCCCAGGCCACTTATATTTTACTGCTTAACCCATCTAAAAGCTTCAAGATCATCTTTAAAACCTGCTATTTTCCCCCACTTTTCTAATTACTGTTAACCCCGTGGCATAGTTTCCCCTTAGACCTGTACTTGAAGACTGGAAAGCAGCTGGTGCAGAAGCTACACCATATGGTGGTTACTTATAGCAATGTAAACTAATTGAGTGTTGAGGGTGATACGATCCGTGGATGCTTTATCTTTCAGGAGCTGCTGGCATGTCAATTGATAGCTTTAAAGATCTGCTCTAGCTCTCCAGTTGTCCTGACACAGAGCAGAACCCAGCCAGAGTCAGCTCCATGTCCTGGTTGGTATCAACATTGCAGTCACCGCTGGGCTTCTTTGGCACAATTTGAAAAATACCCTGCACTGTATCACCCACATGCCTCACGTCTTAAAGGTTTGAGGCCCAGTGGAGAGCTGGTAGCTTGTGACACTGCTGGAAAAAACAGTCTCTTTTTCCCAGTCCCAGGATCTGAGCATGCTGGTCATCATGCCTCACACAGCACCAAGCACAGGCAGCACACACAGGAAATTGGAAGGTTGTTTTTCACACACAAAGATTTAACCTCTTGCTTATTTCACATACAAAGATTTAATCTCTGCTGGAGGAAACCATAAACTTGAGCTCTGTGAGGGCCTCCCAGGTCCCCAGCCGACCCTTAGCAGCGATTCACCCTTTGCATTTAATGTCATTACTCCTCTGCTCTTCCAGTCACAGACCCACTGTGACCTCTGATTGCTTCCAGATGGCTTTAGGATTTGGAGCTGTGTATTTTAAACTGAGCTTCAATTTGGTTCTTTGTCCTTTGCTATGTTTTTTTTTCCCCTTTAAATTAGGGAAGCTGATGTACACAAATTAAAAGCTGACTTGTGTCATCATTTGGGATATTCTTTTGATTTCCCTGCTATTATACAACACCGGACAGGCCAGATCTCTAGTGAGAGTCACGTATTTCAGCAGAATTTTCATCCCTTTCATGTAGCTTTCCCTTTTTCTAATTTCGACAGAGTACACTCATTTCTGCTTTTTTTTATTTCTTAAGGCAGATACTCTTTATTCAGGCCAGGGAGCAGTGAGACAAATAGGAAAGCTATTGAAACAGCCTGTAGCTTTTGCACTGGCCCCTTAATTTCCACAAGAAAGGCTGTACCAAAAAAAAAACCTACAGGAAATTACTTTTTAGGTCAAATTGATGGAATTATACACTAACATAAAATTTCTATGACTACCTTTCAATTTCTTCGTTCCTTCTGTAATCACTTCTTGACTGAAGCACTTTAAAAACATTAAGCTTGCTTTCTTTCTTTCCAACATGTTTTTCAAATAAAAGTTCATGGACACCCTCAGAAGAAGAAAATGACCAATTTTCCTCAGGGAAATAATGAGGCACATATAAATTTATCATGATAGAGAGCTCCATTCCCTACACCCATCTTGTACAAGCAGTTTATGTGTATCTACCCTGTTGTATATAAAAACAGGCATTCTTTGTAATCTCAGAGCCAAAATGTCTAACTGCAAAGATATCAGAATAAGACATCAAAACTATACATAAGATCATAAAATTTTAGCTCTAGAAGAAGCCCAAAGAAGTCATCTAATCCCCTCCTTGCACTGAAATAGGATTGATGTTTATCTCAACAACCCATGACAAAAAGCTGTTTAATTCACTCTTAAAAATCCCCCAGGACAGAGATCCCTGTATATCCCTGGGAAACATGCCCTAACAGCTATATTTTCCACCCACAGTACAGTACTGTACTGTACTGTACCTCATTTTCGTACAAATTAATTAAATTCTTTTAATCTCTTACAACATTCTACAGCCTGGAAGACTCTTACATGTGTCACAGCCCCCAAGCTCAGTTCTACCAACACAAAAATGATCCATTTTTGTTTTACACACAGTGAACCCGATCACCTAAACACATTTCCTGTGTTTTATACTATCAAACCACAGAAATGATTCTATGGAGAAAAAGCATGGCTTTTAAATTTGATTGGATTTGAAAATAGTCTCTAACATACCACTCTTTATTTTCGGGGAATAACAGTGTTTTATGATATTTCCTCTGGAACTCTGATAGTGGACATAAAGCACAGCAAGACCCTCTCATTCAGCATCCTGGTGCACATCCAGGGCATCACGCTTATCTTCCATGGAGTCATTCCAGACTTCAACTTAGCGTGGCATAGGTCAAAATCTGTTCTGCAATATCTAAAGTGCTAGTATACTAATTAGTTATTAAAAATACCAGCATAATCAGAAAATGAGGACACAGCTCTGCAATAGGCAATTTAACCCAAGGCCACTGTAATAAAATTGGTGCAGAGAAATAGAACTTGTGTGCAAGCAGAAAACCGTAACAGCTCTGTTATACAACTCACAACACACCATTTTTTGGAAATATTGGACTCCAGTGATACAATACCTATTTTGTGATACCTGCCAGGGCTCCAGGGCAAACAAAAACAACTTCACTCACTGAACACCTCTTTAGGTACCAGCAGCTGCTGGTTGAGCTGCGACATCAGAATGAACAACTGGCTTCCTTCCACTGCCCCAAAGAGATCACTGACCACAGTAAATAATATTCTCTTTTCCTTCCAAAAGCCATCCTGAAGCCTGAGTGATGGTGATCCAAAAATTAGAGGATGACAGGTGTTGGTTTTGGCTGGCATCCTCCTTCCAAGCAACCTTCTGCAGAAAGGGAAGGTTAAGGACTGGGCTAGAGCTGGCAGGGTTTCTCATGGTGCGGTGCTGGATTTTGAAGCCAGTCCAGGTAAGAGCACATTTTAAAGTTTTCAGGAGCTTGCTGATTTCTAGGCAGGCATTCACAATGTGCATTTTAAGTGGTTCAATTTTCCCTGACCTTTGCCAGCTGAGAGGGGCCAGAAGCCTATTCCTGGTGATGGGAGCTTCCCTGGAACAGAGGAATCTCTGCCAAAGCAAGGAGGTGAGGGAACTTCTACAGAACCCTTCATGACATCAGCTGGTGAAATTCAAGGCTCTCTTTCCCTCTGCTTTAACATGCATAAGGCAAAATAATGTGGCATCTAGTTAATCTTCCTAGCAACAGAATTATGTATAGTGGAAATACCCACTTCAAACACGTGGCTGAGGTCAAGAGCTGCTGTTCATCCTCTGACTGCAACTAAACTGGGCAGATTTGATGTGCTTTTGGTATAAATGAGTGTGCACATAAAAGTGCACAGAAATACAGTCACCTTCAACAGGCAGCTAAATAATGGCTAACTGGGACTTGTATGGCCCCAAGTGCTGCGCAGCAGCTGCTTGTACTAAATGGGCAACACTGAATGATGTCTGAAATGCAAAACAGAGGAAAACCTCCAGTTTTACTGTGGTGGCAATGTCACCAAAACACCCCACTGCTTCTGCTACCTCACTTGAGCAAGCACACAAATGAGGGAACAAATTCCATGCAGCTTCCCCCAAACCCCCTGAAAATTATCAGCACATACTTGAGAGTAAACTAATGGCTTTTAGGCTTGCATTTCTGTCACTCTCTCATGCCATTTCCCAGTTCCAAATGTTTCCCACATTCCCTTTACCCCACAGTAGCTGTGTAGATCTGCAAATTTACCCATGTCCATGGAATATTTTCTTTGTGACTGAAAATGTGAAAGTTCTTAAAAACAAAGTAAAATCTGTATTCGCTGTCCCTGTGATTCTTCACATCCCTTGTCAAAATGGAATAACTTGTAGTCCCATTAAGGCTGGTTTCTTTTACACTCTGCAGAAATGGCTTTTGCATGGCAAGAGATTTATTTATCCGGGGTATCTTAAAAAATGCAGTGATGAGTCAGTCTAATTCTTCATCTCAATCTCCCCCACCAGGTTTTGGAGCTTCTAATTACTGGGAAAGGTTAGCCCTGCCTGTGAAATACGAGGATATGTCATCTCCTTCTCTGGTGGCACTAAACAGGAACTTCAGGACATACTTGCTTTCAGCCTAGTTATGAATGTTCCTTTTCAAATTCAGGTACAATTTTACCATCAAAGTTCCTGTTCCCAAGCAGAAATTCAGCATTCTCATGTTATACAATGAAAAATTGAGCACACAGACGAATTAGGTAAGGCACTGCTTCAGCAGACTTACTGAGTGTTTTCCCAGTACTAAGACCACTTCCAGAGAAACAGAATTAATATTTCTAAACATAAGAAATATGTCTACTTCACTTGCTTGAAATGCTATAGGCATAAAAGATACTGCTCAAAATAACTAATATTTGATTTGGCAGCTCCTGCCAGGCTCTGCACTTCCAAGACCAGTCATACATGTTCTAAATATACGCTCTGATATTTTTTGTGAGATGCTGATTAAATTATGGAAAAGATTTTTCTTTATTACTGTGTTCTCTTTCCTCTCTTTATAAAGTGTACAAAAGGAACAGAAGCACTATTAGCATGAATCAGCCAGTGGCTTTGGATGTATAGTTCCCATAAGCTCGGAGAGAGTTTCAGGGAAATGCATGTGAGGGGAAATTGGGAGCCTTTTCTAGATCTTGCAGCAAAAAAATTCTGCAGTTTCATTGTCTTAATGACGATGACATCCTGGCCTCTCCCACCAGGTGTCACTGCGAAGTCACACAAGATGATCTGCTGGTGATCATGCAAGACACAGACAAAATGAAGATTAATAAGGCATAGGAGTCATCTCTGAAAAAGAGCCTTTTTTCCCCCCTCCTCCCGGTTCCTAGCCAAAAAAGAAACACGGCAACACCACTGTGCGTTAAGCTCAACAAAGCAGAGAATCAGTTTTAAAGGACAGCTGTGTAAAGCTCATACTGCACAGAGATTTAAATGTGTGCTGTGGGAGCTGGGGCTGCCAGCAGTGCTGTGGGGCTTGGCTGCCAGCAGTGCTTCCCTGTGATGTCTGAGGATGAGGAGATGTCCAGATGAGATGTCACAACCATGGTGTCAGGACAAAGTCAGGAATGGGAATTCTTACTTTGAGATGATCTTGAGATTTAGAGACTTCCAAATTTAGAGACAACCTCTGATCCTCTGACAGTGACACGAGATACAGGAGTAGCTCACATGCAATTCTTACCCAAGTCCCTAATAACCACAAATGTGTCCCACAGAACAAGCTGCAAAATAGTTCCTACGTTTTTCTAGTTTCCACTCTTATATCTGAAGACACATGCAGCAAGTTTCACACTCAGTTTTACACTTAATACATGGAATAGGACCATCTAGAGGTGAAACTCCTTCCTTCCCCTCACAGGAGTGACAGTGGCACACAGTGGCACACAGTGACCAATGTGTCACATCCTGCTCCCCCAGGATTTCTAAGCATGCACTTAGAGCATAACACCAGAAGTTATTCACCTTTATCTGTGAACACAGACTTGCTCAAAGGAGACCACACCAGGACTTTATAGCAGTGCAGCCCAGAGGAGGTCCCTGTCCCGCTAAAGGGACCCTGAATTACCCTGCTGGGCTGCTCCTGGTCTGGCAGCAACATGCCAGTGTGGAGGGAAGTCCTCCTGCCCCATTCCTCAGGATTCAGAATCACACAAATCCAAAATCAACAAACTTCCAAACTGCAAGACAAGGACACAACCTGCTCCTTCTCACTTAGCAGAATCACAGAGGTGACCTCCATCAGAGTGCCTTGCTGCCACACTTACAACATCTGAACAGCCTCTCCAAGTGCTTGGTAGCAAATTAAGACACTTTAATTACACCATGACAGAATTAACTTCTGTGGAAGAGTGCTCTAAAAAAAGCACATGAATGAAATTAATTTTACCTGCAATTTAATTTTAAAATGCACATTATCTTTAAGATATTACTACTTATATAAAGAACATATAAATACTCTTACCCTATTGCTTTGGAAGTCCTTTTTTCTATACCAGCACTTGTTTTAAATTTATCTGTAAGACTTATCATTGCTAAAACATATTCTCAAACCAACAATGATCATACAGCAAACTGAAATAAAAACCACTCTTTGCTGCTGCTATGCATTTAAATGTGTAGCTGATTTCAGCTCCAGAACTTTAAACTCTTTTTTATAGGATATCACTCGATTTTAGTACAAGCATCTATCAGGCACAGCTCTGAAAATGTTAAGTCAGACTACGAAAACCTTGTCAATGCTTATTTTAGTAATAAACCCCATGTTTAATCTATGCTTTCATGTTACAGTAATCTATGTATCAATCTATAACCTTCCAGCTAAATGCACTAAGTAGATTCAGCTCTGATTGATTTGAAATGTTTTTCACTGTATTATCAAAAGTCAACAGATCAGCATAAATACCTCTAGGAAATTTTTTTCTCCTTTGGCAGATTTACAAAAGCAGAGCTTAACTTGAATTGAAATGAACGTCTGCATTTTTCCAGGGCAAAAAGCCTGTCAAATGTACTCTGGATCTGCTGTGCTTCTGGACTTAGGAAAAACCTGTGATTAATAGTGCAGCGCATCTATTCTGTCGTGACAAAAGCAATGACATTATGAAGAAAAGCGTCCCCCCGGGTCTGCCATCCGTGTGAAGTGTCAGGAGTTACCCCAAAGGGTGGCACTGCTGGGTTGCCATCTGCAGAGCTCACTGTGCAAACAGCTCTCAGAAAGGGCGGCGGGGGGGTTGTTGTTGGTGTGCTCTTGCTACGCAGATAAAAGTCGTTAAAAGTCATCTTCCTCAAATAGAAAACACCGAGTTTTATTTTCTGTGCTGCGTTTAGGGGAAGTGAGAAGCAGGTTGTGAGCTGCCACAGTAACCCAGGGGGCGCTGCGAGGAGGCTCTGCTGTCGCTGCCAGGGGTCACAGAACTTCAGCAACAAAAAGAGCACGGGAGGGAAGAGGAGTGTGCTGAACTGTCTGTGATCCTGATTCTCACAGCTCCTTTGCAGACTATCTGCTGGAGCTAGCTGCACAGATGGAGGGAGATTTCTGCATATGCTCAGCATTCATCCTGGTAGCTCGCTGAGACAGCAGCAAACAAACATGGGCCTGAGCATCCCACCCAGCTCTGCTGGGGAGGTGGGGAAGGCATGGCTACAAACCACAGCAGGAATGGGTGAAGAGCAAGAATAGCCTTGACATGGTACATTTCAGTCTTTGCCAAGTTTTCATATATTTCCAGTCAGGTAAGTTCAGATTTAAAATGTTGTCCAAGTTTATCCCACTGAGAGGTGGCATCCAAGAAAAGGAGAGGCTTCGGAAAAACAAAGGTTCTGGTGATAGTGTGTTGGCAGAGTATCCCAGGTTAAAGCTTTGGCCTCACTGGCAACCATAACTGGATTCCCTTGGACTCCACTGGGGAGATGTCTCTCATTTCTCAGTTGTCCTTATCCACTTATCCCCATGGAATATCCAGCTTCTTCTGGATCCTGCTCCATCCATCCATGCATGTAGAGAGCTGGCACCTGAACACTGCAGACCCATCCGACACCACAGCCCCATAGCTTGTTCAAGCACCTGGCACAAGTCCTCCATCCTGACACTGGTCCCAGGTTTACCTCCATGAGGATTGCACAAGTGATGACAAGAGAAGGAGCTCAGCTCACACAGTGCAGCTCTGGATTTGATGTTGGATTCCCATTAATTGGGAATGTTTAAATCAGCTTTTCCTGTGGGACCTTCTACACCTTGCTTGTGAAATAAGAGAATTATTTAGTTCAATATAAACTGTATTTGGGCACAAAGTGACATTTCCAAATCCCAAATTCTCCCAAACACACTGCCAGTGAACAGCAGGTTCAGTGGTCCTAATCTGCCTCGTGCCTCACAGGTTACAGAACCTAGCTCGGGATAACCAGACTGTGCTCGATCACACATTCATTTCTTACCCTAGTATATTAACATAAAGTTAACAAGAAAATTCATTATAGAGGGCAAACCTGAAAGTCAATGTCAGCCAAGAAATTGCCTGAGCAATCCTGTAATTGAATAAAAATATGTGTCAGCAAAACAAGTGTCATCCTGGGCTTGCTGGTGCACTCAGAGTTCACAGGCTTGACAAACTCCTCTCAGCGTGGTGCACTGTGAGAGACTCTGCGAGGAGACCTGATGTACTAAATGATGTTTATCAGCAAAATGTGGGTAGTAGTAGGCACATTTGACCTACAGAGTCAAACAGGCCTGCCCACAACTTCACCAGCAAATTAATAAATAAAGGAAAGTGAAAGAAAATTAGCATTTTGTAATTTCTTAGCCTCTTCTCTTGTTACAAAGTGCTTTCACAGCACAAGGAGGATATTTACTTGCAAATATGCTGTATTATAGGAGAAACACATGTTTAAATAGCAAAAGTAATAAACCCCATCAGATTTTTCCACTGATGTGTTTGATGAGTTTGTATGCTGATTTATGGGATCAGCTTCTTTGGGAGGGGCAAACAAACTAATTTATTTTAATTCCCTCATTTTTGAGTCCAAGGGCCCCAGTCTAGCTGTGATACAGACCAATTTAAGTAGTGGTTCATGTTTTTACACCAATTAGCTGTTAATGGCATTTTGCAACTTATTCTGTAAGCCTCAAGAAAACCGGGAGCAGCCAACAGGATGCAGGTAATAGATGTATCTGGAAACTTTCTCTCTGTAGAGGTAAGAAAACCTTGGCACTGTGCTGGGACCTGTAGGAGAAAGTGTGACTTTAGAGGGAAGCTGTGTGACAGGAAAGAGACACTGCCAGGTCCAAAAGTCAGGATCCTTGTGAGAAGGAACTGCTGGCAGCTGCATTAGTTAGCAACAGGGAGAGAGATGCATGTTGTGTGCCTGCTTTATTTATTTATTTACATATATCATATACATATATGTATGTATGTATGTGTGTATGTATGTATGTATGTATGTATATATATACATGGGGAGGGGGATGGGTGTACTAAAATTATTATTCTGATATATAGGTTTAAAAGCCTACGACAACCCCCAAAAGAACCTGGGGTGGTGTGGGGATGTTCTCCTAAGCTAACGAGCAGTTGAGATCACATTTCAAGCAGCTGCTCGCAGACACCTAAATGGCCATTTGCCAGATGAAAGGATCAAAGAAAAGCAGTGCTCCAGAGATGACCCTCCACCCTGTCAGGCCCATTTTCACGGGAAAGAAGCCAATTACTGGGGTCTGCTTTTAGAAATTTTTTTTAGGTGGCAAGATCTGGGCAGATTCCAAGGCCCACCTAGTTCTGTGGAAAACAGCTAATCAAGTAAAATTGTTTCCTCACTTTTTCCTTTAAGATAGAACCCCTTTCCCTCCCCATTTCTGTCCTTTTCTGTGATTTGAAAACTGGCACATCTATGAGTGATTGCAGGTGCCATTAAATAATGAAGCAGTTCTGTTCATTAAAGCCCAGTGATTTATTACCTTTGGACTAAGGGAAAGAAAACAGCCTGAAAACAGAATTCTTACATCATTTCACATTATTTCCAGTCCAGCACATCAGGTAACTGTTAGAATAGCAGGTTTTCAGCTCCGTGGTCCACCCGTGCCCAGAAATGCAATGCTGGATGTCTAATTCCAGCAAAGTCTGTAATTCTAGAGTGCAACTTAAACTCATAACTGCTGGCCTAAATGTCGTGTCCTACCTTCGTACAGCCAGTCGCTGAGCCCATTGAAAATAACACCTTCCTTTCCTGTGGAGACCACTCGGATGGCTTGTTTCCCCACATGGGCACAGTAATAGATGTTATTCTCAAAGATAAATATCTGATAGGAAGGAAAAAAGAAAGGAAAAAGAGAACAGCATTAAGCAGTGGCTCCAGAATAAAATGTTGCATTTTGCTTTTACAGTAATTGGCAGTACAAAATCACATATCACAGTTTTATGGCATCTTTTGTCAAAAAAAGGATTTCCACAGCTTTCTTCCAATGCCATCAGCTAATAGAAAGATGCTAATTTACAACAAAATGAAGCCTTGGTGCTTTGATACAAGCTTTATTTCTCTCACTCCTGTCTTCATTTCAGAAATTGAACAGTTCAGTTAGAGGGCACAAGATGAAGAATGCCATTGCTCAGGTTTTGAGAGTAGTTAGATCTATTGCTGTGAAATGCTTCTGTGAATCAGGCTCTTTATTTATGTGTTTAAATGCTGATCAGGAAGTAAAGCTTCAGCCAGCCAATAATAAAAATATGGTTTCATGGCATTAGTCTTTATCATGTGGTTAAATACTTTGTTCTGCGTTTCGCTGTCATCGATGGCACAGTTCCTGCCCCCTCACCCCAAAGTGAAACACATCCTGCTAGATGTCACAGAATCACAGAATAACTTCTTTGCAAAAGACCCTTAAGGTCTTTAAGGTCCCTTCCAACCCAAACCATTCTATGATTCTAAGATCACTGAGTCCAACCATTAATCCAGCACTGCCAAGTTCACCACTAAACCACATCCCCCAGTGCCACATCTCCACATCTTTTAAATACCTCCAGAGATGGTGACCCCACCACTGCCATGGGCAGCCTGTTCCAATGCTTGACTGCCCTTTCTGTGAAGGAATTGCTCTTAGAATCCAACCTAAACCTCCCTAGCACAACTTGAGGCCATTTCCTCTTGTCTTATGTCTTGGCAAAAGAGACTGATCCCCCCTTGCTACAGCCTCCTCTCAGGTAACTGTGGAGAGTGATAAAATCCCCCCTGAGCTTCCTTTTTTCCAGACTAAACAAGCCCAGCTCCCTCAGCCTCTCCTCATAAGATTGGAGCTCCAGACCCTTCCCCTGCTCTGTTGCCCTTCTCTGGACATGATCCAGCCCGTCAAAGTCTTTCTTGTTGTGAGGGAACTGAGCACAGGATTTGAGGTGCAGCCTCACCAGTGCCCAGTACAGGGGGACAATCACTGCCCTGGTCCTCCTGGCCACACTATTGCTGATACAGGCCAGGATGTCATTGGCCTTCCTTCCTGGCCACCTGGCTCATGTTCAGCTGCTGTCAACCAGCATCCCCAGGTCCTTTCCCGCAGGGCCACTTTCCAGCCACTCTGTCCCCAGCCTCTAGCACTGCCTGGGGTTGTTATGACCCAAATGCAGGACCCGCCACTTAGCCCTGTTGAACCTCACACAGTTGGCCCTTTTTGTAGATGGGCATCACATTTGCTGACCTCCAGCCAACTGGGACCTTCCCAGTTAGCCAGGACTTTTGGTAAATGATGGGAAGTGTCTCAGAGAGCACTTCTGCCAGCTCCCACAGTACCCTTGGATGGATCCCATCCTGTCCCATAGACCTGTGTGTGTCTAGGAGGTGTGGCAGGTCACAGACCCTTGTGCCTTGGATTATGAGGGCTTTATTCTGGTCCCCATCCCTGTCTTTAACATATTTTTAAACTCTATTCAAGCTGAAAAGATGTATCAGTAAGCTATTTAGACTGAAATGCAAACTGTTAATATAATTTAGTAGACATATAGAGATGGGTTTTTATATACTTGAAAATATTGGAATAAATGTTATGTATCTTTACCATGATACTAGAATGCAATTTCTCACGTTATGAAAAGACAGAACTGGGAAAAATATTTGCTTTCATCTTCTGTTTCACATCCTATTACAGTATATGTTTCACCCAAAGATGAGCTGGAAAGATTCCAGAATAAAGTATAGATCTTAATTTAATTTTGGCAGGAGTTATAGCAGGTTTGCCTAAAGGTAAAAATTATTACTGAAGCTGTGGCTTGCTCTTTTTCCTTTTAAACTAAGAAGAGCTTCACTCAATTAATAAGTTTGAAAGTAAAAAATGCATTGTGGAAGATACTACATTCTCTTTCCTACCTTGAATTTTAGTAAACAGAGGGGCCAGATAAGGGACTCTAAGTAAAGAATTTTATGTGTTAGCTAATCTGCATGTGGGGAGGTTTTTGAAGCTTAAATGTGTATAAAATTTGTGAAAACTAAGCAGAATAAGATACCCTGTGTCCAAATAAATCCAAATATCTGTGTCTGAGTACTAAATATGCTGAGGGGTACTTGGGTGAGAGCTCTTCTGTGACAGCCACACAATCAAGTGGATTTATTCAGTGATGGAACCCTTCCCTTGCCCAGATTCTTCCAGCAGAATAAAGTTTGCAATATTTTGTAGTATATTCAGTGTTATATGAGTTTACAGGAAAAACAAAGAAGGTGGATTGACAACCTGTTCCTGCCCTTCCCTTTTTAAAGAACTGCAATGTTTTCCATCTTCACTGTTGGGTCTTTCAAAGCTTCATTGCACTCATCAGGCTGCGTGAGGTATCTGGTAGCTGCGGTGGAAAAATTATATAGTGCTCTGACTTCAAACTGTCTCCCATATAATTCAGAGCCAAACTGCAGCACCTCATGGAGATTTAAAAATTATCCTCCTAACTACAGTGCCTTGTACCCTAAAAACGTCAACCATAATCAAGATAAAACATAACTGAAGCAGCACAAGGAAGATTTCTGTGCAATGTATCTTATAAATTAAGAAAAAGCATTTGGACTTCTGTTATTCATCAAGAAAGAAATGTCTTTGGATTACCTCACATCCCATGTTAGAAACGTATTTGAAGTTATTGTGAAATACCTGTGTAACAATTTTTACTGTTTTGGTTTTATGGCATCAAAGCAGTGCTTTCTATCAAATGATCAATCCTGTCAACTAATTAGACGATGAGAAATTTTAGTAAAGAAAAATAGTAAATATATGTACTGACATCACTTTCACATTACTTTATGCCAGCTTTGCATAGCACTCCTAGACAAATTTAAAATGATGACAGAAGGGATCAAGCTCAGTTTTATGCCTCTGTGTAGAGGAAACAAAGAGCAGAGCCCAAATTTCTGCTGTCTTCTCTTTTGGTGTGCATATTTGAGCAAGACTTTACCCCAGAACTTCTTGCAATATATGTGCCTTAAAATCCAACACTGAACACAACTACTGGCATGGAAAATCAGGCTGTGCTAAATCAGGAAGTGCCCCATGTTGAATATCATCTCCATTTTCATCATGACACATTCAATGCAGAGGAAAGAGGATATTCTGAAAGAAATAAGAAGAATAGAAACATCCATCCATCCATAGATGTAAGAAACAGAAATTGCTAACTCTACAGAAAAAACAAGGAAGACATAAAACATAAGTTCTACAAGACAATGGAGAGGATACAGAAAAAAGGAAAAATGTATTTTCACCCTTTTATTTCTCCAAAACAACGGGCAAACCAATGAAACCTAGGTTATTTTTCCTAATGAAATGAGGATTAACATACAGAACTTCTTGCCACTGGATCTAGCAGAAGACCTCTCTTTCTGCAGGATGTTTTAACAGATGCCCAAAAGATTAAACACTTAACAAAAATAACTGGAAAATCTGAGGGGATTAAGATAAAGTTTGGGGTTTTTCAAATGCATTCACTTAATCCCAGGATAATAAAAATCAATGGAGATTTTGCTGTTGGCTTTATGTGGCTCAGGATGTCACCTGAAACTTTCAGATATAACTCCTTTAGCCTCAGGTATCAGCACACCACTAACTCCTGTGGTCTGGAAAGAAATCCCTGCCTGTTTGCAACTGGTGTTAGAATTTATTACTTCAAACCATTTGACATCCTTGGCTAAAATTGGAGGAAAAAATATGAGACTGATTGGACCACAAGCCTGAGACTGGAAGAAAATTCAAAGCTTAAGTAAGATAAATTTATACAGTAAGGTAAATATTTGATCTAACAACAAATTAAACTTAATTCACTTCAAAGATACAAGAGTCTTAATGACACTGATTGATTCAAGGATTTATTCAAAATGCTTTTGCAACTGCTTAGGGCTTCTAAAATAATACTCTTTACCAAACTGACCCAGAGTGGTATTCAGTAATTATGCTGCATTAATTAAAATATTGGTACTTTTAAATGGATTAATTTATGGATCTTTTCAGGAATATAATGAAAATAATCTCCTTAAGACTTAAAAAGTCACAGTGACCAACTCTTTTGAGTAGGTGAATACTATACCTCCTTTTACAGTTGTTCAACCCACCTTCCTTCCAGACAAAGAGGTGTGGGAAATTCCTATTTCTCCATAGACCAAAAGAAAATAAATTCATGTGCACTAATCTGCATTTTTACTGCTCCTATTTATTTTCCAGCTGTAGGGTGGCATTCTAAGTTTATGTTCTCTTTAGCCCACAATTTCTAACATATAACTTGTCAACTGAATTAGCTGCATCACTCAAATTTAGCATAAAGTTAATGCCTTGATGCTCATTACTTTAAATTATTAGCACGTTGAGAAGTATAAATGCTTCCTACACATTAAAATGCACATTTCCACACTGCAAGGTGAGCCCACAGGATTTATCTGTGAGAGAATAGATAACATGGAAAGGCTGGCCCTTTGACATGGAGAGTTTGCTCAACAAGAGCTGGCCTTCATGAATAGACAGGCATGAAGTCTTGCCTTTACACTCTGTGCTGGTTTTGGCTGGGGTAGAGTTAATTTTCTTCCCAGGGGCTAGTCCAGGGCTGTGTTCTGGATTTGTGCTGAGCACAGGGTTGATAATACAGAGATATTTTTGTTATTGCAGAGCAGGGCTTACACAGAGCCGAGGATTTTTCTGCTTTTTGTGCTGCCATGCTGGAAAGGAGGCTGGGGGTACCTGGGAAGTTGGGAGGAGCCAGGACAGGTGACCCAAACTGACCCAAGGGATGTCCAGACCATGTGGCATCATGATCAGTATATAAAATGGGGGGAAGAAGGAGGAAGAGGGGAACATTTTGAGTGATGGCATTTGTCTTCCCAAGTCACTGATATGTGTGATGGGGCTCTGCTCTCCTGGAGATGCTGAACACCTGCCCAGCCGTGGGAAGCAGTGAATTAATTCCCTGTTCTGCTTTGCTTGTGTGCACAGCTTTTGTTTTCCCTGTTATACAGTCTATATCTCCCCCCACGAGTGCTCTGGCTTTTACTCTTCTGGTTCTCTCCCTGATCCCCCTGGAGTGAGCAGCTCTGTGGGGCTTGGCTGCTGGCTGGGGTTAAACCACAAACCCCTGTTTTAAATTCAAAATCAGTTCAAGCTTCCTCTGAGGCTTAAAAAGACCAGGCACAAAATGGAAGACACAGTGAGTGGGGAAATAGAACTACAAATAAACACACTATTCTCATCCAACATGATGTACTTCATTGTTTCTTTTTTTTAATGTTAAACTTTTCTTTTAGTTTTTCTTTTTCTGCTATTTTGTTGGAAAACCAGTTTATCTGGGAGCATATTCTGAATAATTAACAAAGAAACAGAATAATTTTAAAACTTTTTGCATCTCTCAGAAACGCTTGTATTTATTTTGCAGAATCAGTTAAAAAAGAAAAAAAAAAACTATGAAAAGTGACAGACCTGCCACTGGTCAAAGCTGAGCCCATCAGGGACACTGCTAGTGTATCTGTGAAAAAGTATTTATAAAAGGGTAAAAATTCTGGTTTTGTGTGAGAAAATGTGAGAGAAACAGCCTTGCAGACACCATGGGCAGTGGAGGAGGAGGGGGAGGAAGGGAAGGTGTGTTTGATTTTGTTTTGTTTCTCACTGTCACACTTCTGTTACAATTCATGGCAAATTATCAAACTGATTTCCCCAATTTGAGTCTGTTTTGCTCCGATGGCAACTGGTGAGTGATCCCCCTGTCCTTAACTCCACCCATGAGATTTTCACAGAATTTTCTCCCCCATGCCCACTGGGGAGAGGGAGAGATAGAGCAGCTTGGTTGGCAACCCACCACAATAATCCCACAAGGGGATTAAAAGTCCCTTTAATCAAGGACTTTTTCTTAAACTTTTCAGCATAAGATACTTCCTTAGAATAGTCTGACTCCTGTTCGTTTTCTTTTGTATTTCAACAACAGGAATGTTTTGTGCTGAACTCTATATTAACTTTCTACATATTTATATGATGTTATCACATTGATCAGAAAGCCTCTGGAAAATACACAGATTTATCTTACCAGTATGTTCAGGAAGTGGAAAAGTATTATGTCTTTATTTATATGCTAAGTAGCTGGCTGAGGTCTGTAACAGAGCCACAGCTTGTAAATGGGGTTTGGAAATGTCAGATCACAGACACAAGTAGATTTGATCGTGATCAAACCCTTCCTGGTACGCACATACAGAGAGACCTCTCCCTTCTCTCCACCATTTCCAGTGCTCTTTAATTCCATCCAAATGTTTTGGAGATATCCCTTCTTAAGCTGCTTTTGTTTTCATGCTGCCAGATGAAACCTGGAAGCTGAGGACTGTGAAAATGAAAAGCTGCAGAGAGAGAGATTCCCTGCTGTTTGCTCAAGTTAAAACCTGTCTGTGCCACACACAATTAGCATGGGCCTGTCCTCATCCATATAGCATCTTGAAGCAGATACAATAATTGTGTTTTCATTCTGTGATATCAAGGAAGTGTGATGAGCATTGTACCGGAAAGGTCTTGGCATTTTGCAGTTATTGCTCTTACATCAGCTTCAGCAGAAAAATGTGTGATCAATTCAAAATCAGTTCTACAGCTTGTTGCTGATTGATTATGCATTATTTACTGAATCCTTTGCCAATTTCTTCTTTTGAGCCTCATAAAATGCAAACTTTGATGTTCAAATAGCTGTCATTAATGTATTCTGTCATTAGTGTTTTTCCTAATGCATATGATGTGATTACACCAGCTCTTATCAGTTCTTCAAAAAGGGTAATAAAAACAAAAACTGCTCCTCACCAGTGAGCTTACAGAATAAGATCTACTATTTTAATTAGACTTTTCTTGTTGCCATTTAAATATAGTTTGATAGCACTGATAAAAAAGTACAAGACAAAAAGCTTCGAAATATTTTCATTGTCTCCATCAATTGGCTCATGTTCATAATTTAGGAAAGAGACAGATAGTAATTATGATGGAAGAGTGAGATAAGGAATTTTTAAATCAACTTTTTTTCTTCAGAAAATGAAAATGTCATTATTAAGACCAGTCATGAAACAATGAAACTCTTCCACACAATCAGCACATTGCAGAGAATCACATCTTAATAAATAATTGACAGAAAAGGCTACAGTTTCAGTTTTTTATACCAGGGTTTATCTTTGTTTTCATTCAAAGTAAGAAGCTAACTCCTTAAGACGCCAGGGATTTAGAAGACATAGCAGTTTCTGAATGTATGCTGCAAAGAGATAAAGCTTAGTTTATTCAAGTTTACCTTGCTCAGACATAGGCAAAGGTAATGTTTACATCAAAGTGAGGACTACACCTGTTTAAAATAATTCTGCAGGGAAGCTTTCAGGACAGAGAGCCTAAAAATCCCAGGGGACTACTGCAGCCAGAGAATACAGTAGTGCAGATTGATGCATGTAAGAATCATGCTGATCCATGAACACGTCAAAACCAACATTCATGACTTCTCACTGCGTTTGGAAGACTTGAGCACATCTGATTCCAGTGGTGTAAGAGCTTATCTGCATGGAAATCTGTGCAATGAAAAGAAATGCAACTGTTTGTGCAAGGGAAACCACCAGAGTCACTGCAAAAGTCAAACAAAAAATCTGCTGCCTTCGGTGGCATTGATTGCTTGTTTGGGAAAGGAAGTGTAGAAGACTTACCACTGGTAAATCAAGCAAATCTCCTGGTTTTAGCCACATAGCTTGGAAACTGCCAATATATCTTGTAAAATAACCATTAAGAACTTAATTTTGCTTTCATCACACGCAATCAACAAAGCGACTAAAATGTCAGAGAGAATGGAAAAGAATTCCTTCATGTCTTCAAATAAAGAAACATTTCCTACATCTGTGAACAGTGTCCAGAGCTCTAGAACAGTGTCCTAAGGGTTCCCAAGAGAGGATGTGGCTCTCCAGGTCTGGAGGTGACTCCTCTCTGGGGCTGGGGGAGGTGATCACCTTGTAGGACGTGGGTATGGGTGGAGGAAGGAAAGGAGCAGTGGGAGCATCTGTTACCAACTGCCGGGTCAAGAAGAAGGAGATGAGCCCTTACTCATATGAATGAAAGAAGCCTCATATTCAAATACCCTGATCCTCATGGGGGACCTTAGCCCTTATCTCCTGGAGGGTCAACAACACGATAACCCAGGAGGTCTGTGGAGGGCATTTGTCCTGACACAGGTGATGAAGGAGCTGATGAAGGGACTCTGCTGGACTTCATGCTTTCAAACCAGGAGAAATTGCAGGGCAAGGTGAAATCTGGGAGCAGCTGATGCTGCACACACCATGAGGTGATGAAGTTCAGGATTGCAAGAGGAAATATGACAAAAAAAGTATTAAGACCTGGAATTCAGGAGAGCAGGCTCTGGCCTGTACAGAAACTTGCTTGGAAGTATCCCACTTGGATTCTCTCTTAGGAAATCAGTAGAGTTTTAAGATCTTGTTCTTTTAAATGTCTTTAGACAATCCAAAATTGTCAAAATTAATATTCGAGATAAAGTCCCACGTAGTGGACTATAGAAGCAATGAGAGATTTCTATGATACGGAGACACATTCCCAAAATCTTTCCTTTTAAACTGGGTACAGAAGAGATTTTCCCTCTTGATTCCCCCAGCTTAAGTCCTTCAGTGCATTAATATTCTTCTCAGTTTTCTACAAGCTTTTTTACATTTCTGACATTGCATCGTTACAAATGCTGTGCATTTCCATTTGAATTCTGTGAGCAGGTTAGACCACAACATGCACAGATTCTAATCACACCTAGAATATGCCAAAGTACAGCCAAATAAACAATTACCACAAATCTGGAGATTTAAAAATATATGTTTAAAGAAAAATGCGCTGTCCTATTTTCTGTTCTTCAGGGAAGAAAAGAGGGTTTGTTTCACCTCAACAAAGAGAAAGAACCATGTCTGCTTGTGTTTCATTGCCTTGTGTTCTAATGGGGTTATTTTAATTTATAACTGCCTTGTTATATAAAAGAATGCAACAGTAAATGTACCATTTAGTATGGAACTCTGATTCTGCTTTTAAGTTCTGCTTGATGGATTATCTTGTATTCTATAACCTAATATGTCTGCTGGTTATGTAGGGCATGACTATAAATTAGATTATTTAATGTGAGATGATACAGTGTTCCATTTAAAATACTTTACTGTGTTATTGAAAGAATACCTGACTAAGAAGAGCACAGAGATTATGTGTGTCAGCATAAAGAAGCTGGAAATTGGGATTTGGGATTCCTCCAGGTGCACATCCGACCTTGGACAGTGAGCTGGTCACTGCAATATTCCTCTTTAATTAGAAGCTTTGTCATAGAAACACTCAACACCTATTCCAGCAGGTGAGGAGGAGACCTAGCAGAATTTTTCATGAAGTTTCCTCATCTCTCTGGTAAATGGCAGTTTCTGGGGAAGGAGCACCACAAGCCAAGGTGGGACTCTCCACGGTCCCTTGGGTGGCACTGCTCAGTCCTGCTTGTGGCATCCCAATGTCTGTCCCTTCACCACACTCCCAGCAATGAATGCTGCTATCTAAAGTAACAGGTAACTATTTTCATGGCAGTTTTCAAGAACACTGTACCTAAGCACTCATTTCAATGGACATCGCCCACCAACCACTGATTATTTGTAAGATGCCAGGAACCCTTATGCACAGACAAGAAGACACTTTTGGCAGTTAGATCTCTGAAATGAAAACTGCCCTTAACAAAAAAGAGTTGTTTGATATCCACAAATCTCAACTGAAATTCAAGAAATTTCTGTAATAGGAGGGAATTACTTTCAGTGGAACTGACCCAATGCTGGAGTGTTTTACTGCTAGGAATATTGTACAGCAGCAGGTGAGGAAACGCAGTAACATATAAAGGAAGAGAATTCAGTGCTTTCCTTTTAGAGGAACAAGATAGTGAGTTCCTCTAAGCTAGTAAATCCATGGATATTTGCATTTCTTGTGAGTACAAACTCAGTTTCCTTAATGCAGACTGTGAATGTCTGCAACATTTAATGTATCACTTCTATAAGTCCATTTAAAGGTAGGAGTCCATTGCTATAACTTCACCAGGAAACAAAGTGACATATAAGAAATCACAGAGGAAGCCTGTGGGAGTGTCTCACCCCCAGGAGAAATGCCTGCATCATCCTATGTCTCATATTTGGGTGTAAGGGCAGTTATTTTCTGATTTATTGGTAAAACTTCTATGGAAAATAATGAATTTCATTTTGTCCTCTGAAATCTTTCACACCCACAGAAAGAGCAACATCTTATTTTAAGTAAAATCACCTACATCTTCTTTCAGTAACATTTGTTGCAGCACCTTCAATTATTTTAAATATCTTGCTCTTTTGCCTCTGATGAAGATGCAGTACCAAGGATGCTGGGAGGGGAAGGGATGTGACCATTTCTCAGCAAAGAACATAACACTGACTGTGCCAAAGCCTCCCTTTGGGGAACGAGGACCCAACACCAAGCCCAAGGGTAACAAAGGAATGACAAGGATGTGCAAAGTTAAAAAATAGAACACTGCTCCCACTGTAACTGAAGAGAGAGCATCAAAGTAAAAAAAAAAAAAACAAACCAAGAAACAAAACAAAACCTAAACACAACACTTTTCCAGTGGAATTATTTGAATAAAGCAAGGGGAGAGGGGAAAGGAGCAACCTGTCCAAGTGCTCAGTGTATGTGTAATATATCTTACTGACATTTCCCTAAAAGATTTCATATTCTGACACTGGAGAAGGGGATGAGGATGGCACATTATTAGGCTGAAATTCTTGCATTTCCAGAATGCAGGGACCATGTTAAAATCTGTCTGAATATCCCTCACTGTGCTTAAATAGGGCTTACATAGACTATAGGGATGGTGAGGGGAGAGGGAGACAGGGCAGAAGGTTTTTTCTTGCAACTAGCAAGATAAGCAAGCCAGAATAATTACATTCAGCAGACCACAGCTAAATATTGATTCAGATGTCATTGCAGAAAAAAAAAAAAGGTGAGGGAACAGCAGCTTGAAAATAATGATGCAAAAATCTATGAAAGAATGGTAGAGACAAATAGACCTACAGCAATTATACACAGAGCAGTTCAAAAGCCCAGCTGGAATAGGAACAACAGCAGATGATTCAGTGCCTCCTGTGAAAACGGTCCTCTTCCCTTGATATCTGTGCAGCCCTTCTGCCTGGAACTAAGCTGGCATGACAGGCACAAATTCAGGCAAGGAAAAACCTTCTAATTAGAGGAGTCACTCCAGTTTAGTTTCAGGTGTCATCACTTAACCAGCTTTTTTTTTTTGCATGTAGATATCCTAGTTGGCAAAACATTGTACTACAGCATTAAAAAAAAAAAAAATTATAAAGGAGATGGATAGGTTTTGGTCATGTGCAGCAGGGTCTATCATTCAAATGTTTTATATATTAAAAGATCCTGATGTTTCTCTTAATCATATTGCAGTTTTTAAAACAGCAATATTTATGACAATAAGCTGTTTGCCAGCATCAGCATTCACTGTTTGAAGGCACCTGCAAACCCCTAACATGGTGTAGGCTGAAAGAATCACTCCTCCTTTTTTTCCCTGGCATTTGCATTTCCCTGAAATAGAGATTTCTTATTGCATCTTCTGCACCTGCTGTGAAACTTAACTTCCGTTACCTTAGAACCAATTATAAACTTGATTGCAGCACAATCTACAAGAATAAGAGAGAGCTCCTGGTCCAAAAAGAGTTGACACTGAAAAAGGCTTATTGCCTATGAGTGCAGGAAAAACCTGTTTTGACCCTTCTGTGGGGCTGCAGTAAGTGCAAGGGCATACAAAACTTCCAGCAACCCCAATCCTCTTTCTGTATGTTTGAGGTACTTAAAAAAATCCTGTGTGAACAGTAGAAGACTGACTGGTCAGGAGAACCTTAAAAAAAAATGTTTGTCTTTGTAGAAGAATAAATACTATGATCTATGAGAGATATTTTTTAGAATTATAACTGCCGTCTCTAAAGTTGTGCAAAACTGCTTCCCCCAGCATCTGAAGTGTCACCATTACCATTAATACCTGTCAGGACGGTTACAGATTCCGATTTTGAAAAAAAAAGAAAATAGCAGCACAGCAGAAGTGCTTCTGCTTTTGAAATTGGAGTTTAACAGCTCCTGTGAACTGTATTTAGTGTTGTCAGTGCAGATAAATATTCACTGCATTTTATTAGAGCAGGCCTCCTGCTTCCTCCTTCCTTTTGGCAGTAGGGCCCATGGATATTCCCAGCTCATGCTAATGCAAATACTTTGAACCTGGATGTGCTCATTTTGGGATAACTTAGATAAAAACCTCCTGAAAGCTTTGGGTTTATTGGATTCCTTGAGCAGCTCAGCTACAGACATGCACTGGACAGTCTCTTACTCCTGAAGCACTCCCTGACTTCGGCTGTGCTGCCAAGCAAAACAGCAAAGGAAACCTCTTCACACTGCACTTACTTTTCTTGATAAATAGACAGGTCCAGGCCTGTCAGCCACACCAGTTTTATGAAGCTGAGTTCAGGATCAGAGGCACTTTTAACCTTCTCTTAGATACTGTTGGGGCAAATGTACCACGGGAACGTTACATGAGCTCTCGGGATGTGGGCAGAGCCTTGGAACATGAGATGGAACATGATGAAACTGGTAAAATATTCCAATAAGATCAATTAACAGAAGGTTTTTATTTTTTTGTGGCAAAATCAGAAGTGGGTAGCTGTTGAGTCATAGATGGCATGATCGGAATAAGAGAAGAAATCCAAGGAGTGAAGATTCTTGTGCAGATAAGCACACCCAGAACAGGACAAAAGTACAGAATAACACTTTTCTGCAGTCCTGTCATGCCACCCACAGCCTCATATTGCTGGAAAGTATCACACAAACTGAGGATAGTACAGTCTGTTCACTAAAAAAGCACCAAGCACCATGCTGAAGGCCAGTGGGCTGATGAAATGGAATACTAAGTGTGACTTTGGGCTGTCAGGTGCACCGTGGAAAGGATGGATTTTTCCCATAGGCATTTTGCATAGTCATTTACACCCACAAATAGTGAATACATCACACGGCTATTCCAAGTTAACAGTGTTTTTCACTTTCTCTGTAAAAGCATAAATGGTGACTCATGCTGTAGGACAAATGAGAGGAATGAGCCCTTTATTAACAGCCAGATTTAGGGAATGTGTTCCCTCTCGCATTGAAATTAGTGGCTCTGTTTCTAATGACTCTGGAGATCACACTGGTGAGGGCCCCATTCTTTCAGCTTTGTGAGACTTTATTTGTCAAGACTTTGGCTGAGATCAGAGAAAAGCTGAAGCATTTTTCTGAGATGCCAGAAGTGAGAGCTTTTTTGCATTCTGATCTTCTGACAGATTTTCTCAGATCCAATATCTACCATTATTTAAACAGCTCAGTTGGCACATGTGGCATTCTGCAGGCTAGTAAGAAGTCAAGAACCACGCTCTGAGGACCCAATCATCCAAAAATTGGCATATAATTTAATGAGAAAGGACAAAATAAAGCAAGATAAATAGAAAATTGCTCCTGGGAATATTCCACTATATTTTTAATTGCGGAGAATGAAGATCATTCAGGCTCCTTCTATTTCAGATTTGTTTCTCTTTTGAATGATTAGACATGCAAGAGAGAAAGAGGTCAGGCACAGCAACCCAAAGTTCCCCTAGGAAGGATGAAATAGAAGCTACAAAGAGAATAAAAATTTTGGAACCAAGCCCTCTTACTCTCCTGCCCTGCCTCTCCTTTGTGTTGCCGAAAAAGAACAAACCAGGAGATTTCAAGGGGAAAGCTTTTCTATTTCCTGAAAATTGGGGTATCTTCAAGGTGATGCAAAACCCACTTGCCCTTCACTCCTGCCTTTCCCGGGAGAAGCAGCATGAAATTGGATTGAGCCTGTGCCCAGAGGGCTGCTGCTCTGTGCAGCACCAGGGCTGACACACTCGGGTCCCTAATTGCTGCTGTAGGACCCCCCTCAAACACACTCAGGAACCTCCTGGAACCAGGGGAGCTGACATTTACTTCCCAGTTATTCCTTTCCCTCCCACTCAGCATCTTTTCCCTCCTTCTCCTGCAACACAACTCGGTGTACATTTAGCAAACACATTCCCACTATCAAATTTTAATAGACTTTAATTTTTCTCTGTCTTTGCATCTCCACAGAAGGTGACACGAATTTTGCCGGCAATTATATTCTGAGCAACCCAATTAGTCCTGAAATACAGAACAGTGAACATGGTGTATTTCTAGATCTGACTTATAATGATTGTAGTTGGTTTTTTTTTTGGTAAAAGCTTCTCTTTTTTTCTCTGGCAATTCTCTGCTGATTATTAGATATAAAAATATTATTCTGATGTATGTAAAAGCATGTTTATTTTATAAACTACAGCTATAATTTTATTTCAAGGTAAATGACTGGCAAAGAAAAGGGCAAAAAGGCACATATGTTAGAAGTATGAAAAAATGCTTAAGCTACCAGTGAGTTGCTCCTCACCTACCCTGATTCCAAACGCAAGAATAGGGAAAAGAGCTCAATTACAGGCCAATAATTTTACATATTTGGAAGTAAAAAAGAAAAAAAAAAAAAGAAAAAAGAAAAAAGAAAAAATAAGCATGCAGAACAAATCTGCTGTACCAAGTTATTTCCAAGATTCATATGGAATTCAACAACCACAGGGATTTTTAAAGGTACCTAAATATATATATATATGTATATATGTATATATATTCAGCATGTACCCCACAGAAGGAACTTATATGAAACTTGATGTCTTCAGAAATTCTTAGGGCTTTGAATTTTCACTGAAAATTTCTTAATAAAATATGGTGGAAATTGCTATCAGCTACTTGGGCATTAAATGATAAATTTGGCAGTAAAGAAGACTTTTCATCTCTTGGACTGTATATACTGTCCTGTTGGAGACATAATTTGTCTATTTTGATATGAACAATTTTCCTTTCTGTGTGGTTATTTTACTTTGGTAGAGAAGGCCATGGAGGCAGTAAATTGGTCATCTTGCCTTTGCTATAAGATCTCATTAGTTCTTCTTTCCAAAGTGAAAAGTAGGTGCATCCCTTCAGCTTGGTAAAATGAGCATGGGTGTGAGTCAGCAACAAGCTGTGAGCACAGGTGCTGAGGGCACAAAAGTTCACATAAAAACTCTGTTAAAGGAAGGAAGATCCACTTGTGTGGTGAAGAACGTGACTAATGCCACTTAATATAGACTTTTAATTAGCAGATGTAGTTTTTGTTACACATTGTGAAACTCAATTTGTCAGACTTAAAATAGAGCTAGTGAGCAGTGAAGGAAAAAATGTTTGGGCTTTGTTTGCTATGTCCTAAAGGTGTTCCCCACACATGGTGGGGAGATTGGAACAATGTGATGTGTAAGGTCCCTTCCAACTGCGTGCAGTGAAAGCAAAGAGTTCCTCAGAAGACATGCTGCATAGAGGTAAAGGCTGCTGCATCTCCTCCCTGATCAGATTTGAGGTCAATGACTCTCAAACACAATTTTCCTGATGGAAAGGCTTTCCTGTTCCTGTATCTGTTGTGTTTTCTCCAACCCGATTTTCAGACTTGCAATTATAATGACTCCTATTGCTGTTTTTTAAATCACAGAATTTGAAACAATCTAGTTAAGGACATAGACAAACAGTCCCCAAGAGAGGACTGGGAACAGGAGACAAATGCCAGATTTTCTCTTATAATGAGCTTTCAAAGCTCATTTCTTGGTATAAAGCTTCCATATCAAAAAAGATGTTGCCACCTTTTCATTTCTTGTTACGGAAGAAAGAGAGTTTTTGGAATATGGAAAAAACTTAATATTGGATTTGCAGCAGGAAATGAAGCCAGGGGATCTGGCTAGGAAATGCATGCTCTGAAAAAATGGCCACATCCAGGATGGCAGTGGCTGAAGAGTAAAATACTGGAGATTTTAAGATTGTTGCAGTATGAATAGCTCCATGAAATATAATGAATCCCTGACAAGTCGTGCGGTTGGTTTTTTTTAAGCAGCTCTGAAAACATTCCAGGATCCACTTCTAATTCTGTCTATTTTGCAAACAACCACAGGGCAAATTCAGGGCATCTCTGTTCTAGAGAGATGCATTCTCCAAACTGGGCTGCTACTATTAACATATCCCCAGAGCCAAGTTTGCAAGTCTGAAGATGCCCTTGTGAAGCAATGAGATGCTAAATAAATCAAACTGTCTATTATCTCTATAATCTGTCCTGTGTCCAGCATCGGGAGAAGCAGGTGCATCCTCTCAAAAAGCTTTCATAAAGTGTTCTTTCTCTGCATTTTTAGACACCATTACTTTGCAGTGAGTGGATATATTTGGGAATTTTATAAATAAATTACATGATAGAACAATCATAAATAAATGCTTGAAGCCACCACAGAGGTTTCAAGGAACTATTCAAAAAGGAATTATTATTTCTTTACTTCCAAGCATGGTCTCTAAATGCATTGGCACGCTTGTTTTTTCTCTTACCAGCTGTTGCCCTTTTGGACCCCAACCAGCATACTGAAGCTTTGCATTGCTGACCTCAGGGGGATACAAATTCTGGGGATCCCTGCGAAAAGAGAAAAACAAGATTTCAGTTTCAGAAATGCCCTTGTTTAAGCTGCTGCACACCTGCTCTGGAAATAGACCATGAACTTGTAAGATGCCTTTCAGCCAGATTTCAGTAGACTTTTTAAAGAGTTAGGTAAACACTATACCCCTAGAAAGTGTTGGTAAGATCAAGCATTTAAGTGACAATTTCTGTTTCTTATTAATAAGAAGCTAAACATATTAGTTCCGCTGCTGACTTGCCTAAGCCTTAAGAATTAGTTCAGGGATGGCAAACAATGTAATTGTATTTATCAACACTGATGATGTCCACAAAGGATAAACAATAATTATATCTTTGAATCCTACTGCCACAAGAAAAATATAATTTCATCTTCTTCACCCAGTGGCTTTTTTGCCTCACAATTTTCCTTTGAACATGATGGCAGAAAAGATTAGCAACTGTATGACAACTGATGTGAAGCCTGGCTTCAAAGGGAAAAGCTCCTATTAATACAAAATTTCAAATTTTTTAGAAAATAAAATCAAAACGCTTTTCTTGTTCTCTCATCCATTACCATCATGTTGTAGCAGAACACAAGTGACACACAGCAAATGCAATGTAGGAAAAGGAGGCTTTTTTGGTAAATGTCAAAGCAGCATAATGTCATTTTATCCCAGCACAGATAGCATTGCCTTAACTGTATTTATACTCAGCACAAATAATGACATTACATATTCTGAAGTCACATTGCAACAACCCTGTGTATTGTAATATCCTACAAACAAGAACTCTAATAAAGCCTGTATAAAATATACCTCATTAGAAGATCTCAAACTGCTTGAAAAAGTAAGGGTATTATCATCACTGGTCTACAGACAGGAGTAACAAGGCAATTTGAGGCCAACCACTGAAAACCAGAGAAAAGAGCCAAATCCTGCCTGGCCTTTAAGCAAAAGGCCTCCTTGCACAGGGTTTTCCAGACCATGTTTTCAAAACAGAATAAAACTGAATGCAATAATTAGACACTAAGTGAATTCTCTTTATTGCCTGTTTTGGGGCCTGGTGCAGTACCAGAGTTACACTGCAGCTCTGCTCTGTCAGGCAGGAAGTCCCTGGGCTGCACATTCCCTCTGTGCTGGTGCAGCTGCAACAGGGACAAACACAGCAGCAAGAGGAATGTTCAGAACTGATTTTGTGCAAAATCAATTGGGTCTGCCCAACTGTGAAAAAACTGTCATTTCCTGTGAACTGCTCAAAGGCCAGCCAGAATCAGGGCAGACCCAAGGCGAGGAGCCCGATGGCCACAGGTTCCCCCTTCCATCAGTCCTGCAGGTGGAACCCTCACAGGAGAGCTGACAGGTTTGGTGGAGGTGGGGTGAACTGAGAACGTGGAGGGGCAAAGTGGGCTGTTGATGCACTGACACTGCAAGTCTGAGTGTATCGTAAGATGCCCAGATAGCTTTTGTTTCTACATGCAAAATGTCAACCACAGCTGCTGCTTGTAGAGGAAAAATCATATCTTCTCTTATGTTTTTTACCCAGAAGGTGTCTTTGTGAGCAGCCTGAGATCATTTTTATTAGGTATGGATAAGAGAACACATAATGCTCGTACTGAGAGCAGCCACCAAATTCCCTTTCCAGTAAAAGGATGAGCCCTACAACTGGTTCTGGATCTTTTCAAGCTTGTGCGTGTTAGCTACTTAAGTTTCCAGTCAGCTATGTCTGTTAGGAATCAATCTCTCTGGTTAGCTATCTTGATTATCTTAACAGAAAGTAACCTCTGGGAGTAGAAGGAAAAGAGAAAATCAGTGAATCAAATCAAAACCCCTTTTGGGAAAAAAAAAATAGCACTTCACTGTTTGTCAAATGAACTATCTAGTTCTTGCGTTATTTTACCCATGGCGAGAAGAAGAGCAAGAAATTACAAATAAGGGGGGAAATACCATCCATAAATAAATTATACAAATTGTAAGAATTTAAAGCTGTAATGCTTCAGATAACACAGGTGGAGCTAAGGGACAGACATGCCAATTACAGCAAATCATTCAGACCAGAGCTCAGGCAAGTCCTGTCAGTTTTGCTCACTGCATCATCTTTCAGGAGAGGAAAACTCTAATGCAGTGAGAAATGCTGCACAAACCAGCTTCTGTAGATGATAAGGCAGAAGGAAAAGCAAAGAGCTATGCTGCAGACAAAAAAAAAAAAGCAAAGTCATCTTCTCATTCTTGGGTATAGCCAAGGAAAAACAGAATTGCATCTCCTGAGTTCTTTCTCAAGTTGTTTGGTATGGCTGGGAAACTTCTTTTGTAGCAAAATCTTGTTTGCATCCGTCCTCATGCTGTGAGATATTCCCTTCTACCACAGGCTACAAAAGCAGACTAAGATCCTAGTTTCCTCTCACAGAGGAGATGGACATATTCATCTTGGTGTATTTTGGCTTCTTCCTCATCTTTTGAAGAGAATCTTCTTCCCTGAAGTAGCCGCACTCCTTCACCCACCTGCAGCAAACTTCAGTACCACATGCAAGGGGGTTGAGAAGACATCCCTCCTTGCCAAGCCTGATCCCTCCGGCTTCAGAGAAACTGCAGGAGCTACCTGGAGATGGGCTGCACCTGTCAGCAAGCCCAGAGGTGGCTCCATGAATGGAGTCCACTCACCTGTGGACCTCATTGTGAAAGATCAGATTCCCACACACTTATTTGGGCTACACTGGGTGCATGGTCTGTGGTGGAATAAGCATGGACTCCTGCCCTGGAAGCCCCATGCAACCCCTTTAAAAACCCATTATCAGAGATTCACAGATTGCTTTGGGTTGGAAAGGACCTTAAAGATCATCTCATTCCAAGTCCCCTGCCATGGGCAGGGATGCTTCCCATTAGACCAGGTTGCTCCAAGCCCCATCCAGCCTGGCCTTGAACACTTCCAAGGATAGGGTATTCTCTGGGCAAATTATATCCTAACTAACTATAAGTTAACTTCTCTGGGCTGTTGTATCACCTAGAGACAGAAGGAGGAGGGAGAGTTCTCTTCACAGCTGCTCTGGGCAGGATGGCCACAACTCTTTGAGAAAGCTCTTAGTGATCCTCGAACTGAAAAACCCTTTTGGAGAGCATTTATCAAACACATTTCCAATTATCTTGTGCTATTCTGGACCTTTATCTCTGCTTTGTTAAATTTCTGTAGGGGAGTCAGACCAAATGCACACCTGTGTTCCAGGAGCACTCATCCATTTTACAGTTGCATAAACGGGATCTCATGCCAGTCAGCTCCTTCTGGGAAGTATGTTATTCCTGTTAAACTGTAGTCCTCCATAGCTACATCCTTCCATCTCCTCCAAAACAACCTGCTTAAAGTTCCTCTGTACTTTTTTTCCTGAATCAGTCAATATTATGGGTCATCTCAGCCTCTCCAAAGAGCCAGTGCTCCTCACAGACCCTCATAATTAGGGCTTGTTTGGATTTGAGCCTGTCCCTTGTGAGCTCATTTGTGCAGGATGCTGGCTTGGAAATGGGCAATTCCAAAGGCAGTCTGTACAACTCTGGCTCCTGGTTTGGATGCTTCATGGCATCCTCACAATATTTTCACTATTTCTCACAAAAAAGAACCTTAATCTTAATTTTCAGCCTAAGAAATGGCAAGGCCTTATTAAACTGTTGCCATTATTTCTTTCGTCTTTTAAAATGATTGATCTTATAGCCTGGGAAAGACAGGAATAATACGTTTTAGGCCAGACAGAAGATGGAGCAGGTGCTACATAAACTCTTCCACATTAAAATGACATTGTCTGGACCAGAGGCTGTTAAACGGCTCCAGACACAGGCGTGACTTCTGCAGCATGTTCAAAAACATTACTGAAGTAATAAATTAAAAAATTTGCTTGTTTAAGTGAAGTTTTTTGCCAAAAAGTCTCCCCTCAAAATTTCCAAACAAGGGAAGATCTCAAGTGCAAGCAGAGTGCTGACTGCCAAATCATCTTTGCTTGCAACTGAGCTCAGAACAAGTATGTAGAATAAAACAAACCAATCAATCATGTGTTACCTGCATTTGACTTTAAAAGTTACTGTGAATTATGAGGAAATTGTTTAAAAGAGTTTGTACTGCTTTATGCTGAAATTTTTATATCTGTGTGTTCCCTCTTCTGACATTTTCTCCTAAAGAAGGCAAATTTCCCTTGGAGACTTCGTGACGCTGGTTCTCCTTCTGAGAATAAACATGATTACCTTTTCTATATAAAGTTCTTCAAAAGCAACTTTAAAAAGCCCAGAAATTTTCCACTGTAATTGAGGGACTAGCTCCCTTTACTTCAAGAAGAATATTTTACAATGCCAGACTGAAAAAGTCTGAACCTGATAAAAGCAGTCAAATTCTGGGGTATGGTATAGGCTGTTGTTCTAAGGTCTGTTTTCATAACTTAATTTTAATTTCAAATACAGAAAACAGGATTGGTATAGCAATTTTTTGAATATGCTGCCACTGTGAACAAAAATGCAACAATTTGCACCAAAGGCCGCTCTGGTATGTCCACCCTCTAAAGAAATAATATAAACTATGTATATATGCTTTACTGGGGAAAAAAATTGAACCTCCTTGCTTCACTATGTCATAATTTTGGGAAACATTTACTATATAATTAGTATGTTAAGATGTCAGTAATACATAAAAGTTGAAGAAATAAAGACAGCTACAAAAACATGTGGGGAAGGCAGAAATATCTCTTCTTGTTATCTGCATCAAGCCAGCACTGAATATTTTGAAAGACAACAGTCCTAAGGACATCAGCTCACAGTACTTTAAGCATTTTTTATGGTTAACTATAAAAAACTATCTATCTATCTAAACTATCTGTCTCAGCACCAGAACTCAATGTCTTCACATCTACTTCTAATAACATAAAATCAGACAGCTGCTAAGACAGATTTCTTCTTCCTTAGAAAGAGGGAAAGAAAATAGAGAATAAAATAGAGAATAAATCTGGAAGGGCAATAAAGAACTGGAAACTTCTTAATATTTAAGAGTTCTTGATGCATAATGAGGAAAAACAAAGCAAACAGGAGAAAATTTGCAAAACCAAATAAAAGCGTGTAAAACATACAGGTTAATTAATAAATGTACAAAGAACCATAGATAAGGACACGGAGGAAGAGGGAAATATTTCTAAGAGGCAGGAATGCAATTCCTTGAGTAGAAAAGACACAATTTTAATGAGTTGTTTTTAATGACTTGACACAATTAAATGACTTGTTTACTTCAAAATTCACCAAGGAGAAGAGAAGACAGGTGCCATTAAGAAAATTTCTCCCCAGGAGATACAGAACCCTGCTGAGACTCACAGTGAGATAGAATAAAATATCATACAAATGGGAATAAAGACTTGCCAGAACAGATAATCAAGAAATCAGACTGTTAGAGGATGCAACTAAAAGAACTCTCCTGGAATTCTAATAAAAGTGCTTAATTAGATGGGAAAGGCTCTTCCATTCATCTAGGCTCATCCACTATTAAATATTTAATTCACATGCTCACACACACACATATTTTCCTTGCGGTACTTTTCAATGAACAAAAGTAGAAGGAGGTGATGAAAGCAATTTGAACTTATTAATTTCAACTGCAGATGCGCATCAATTCATTCAGCTGCTCTTAGAAGCATCAGCGCTCACCAACCATTTTTTCCAAGATGAATGAACTACACGAATTTAGAGTATAAAAGCTAAAAAACAAGGGAATCTAAAACATTTGTCTCTAATTTGGCAATTCTTTTGGATTCAGGCCAACAACATGAGCTCAGAGGTCTGCCTGTGTCTGTAGCCCCCCATCAATGTAATATTTGGTACTGAAGCTGCAAAACCTTGCACTTTACTAATACCACCTTAAGATCATAGAATCATAGAATGGTTTGGGTTGAAGAGGACTTTAAAGATAATCTTTAAAGACTTTAAAGTTCCAGCCTGCCTGCCATGGACAAAGGCACAAAATTCAATCACTTGTGAGAAAAGGAGCCACCAGCTTCCATTGGCAATGGCGTAAAACGATGGCACAGAATTACCTTTCTAGTCTAAAAAACTGATTTAAAAGTGCATCAGAGGCTGGTACACAGCTCTGGGTTGCAGTGATGCAGGCTGGAGGACTGCAAAGCATTGATCAAAGCCTCTGCATTTCCCCGAGTAAGCAAACAGTGGAAATGGACCTTGGACACTGGTAACATTACTTTTAAAAAGATGACATTATCATATTTCTCATGTGACCCTTCTAAATCACAGAAGATAGAGTGAATTTTTATTGTATTTTTAAAAGGAACTTTTGTTCCTGGAGTCATATTTTGTCTCCTAAAGAGACAATGAGAGGCGATAGCACTCAGGTGATAAACGCAACCACTTAAAAGCAATTTTCTCTTACTCATGTAATTTTCTTTTACTCTGTAGAGCTTTTTCAGCCAGCTCTGACCTAAAGTGCTATGCAAGGCATGAGGTAAGGCTCTGGATTTATCAGGGTTTCACGAGTACTTATCTACAACAGAGAGATGAAAAAAAAGAAAATCTAAATATTTGAATGCTATAAAGAAGGGTAGTCAGAATTGCAGCTAGCCAAAAATCAGCTATTCAAAATATGGGGGGAAAAAATGCAGGTTGAAGAGAAAGAACTTGATAAGCACTGAGATATTTTAGAATGAACTGGGAAGGTCTTCTGGATGAGCCTGGGTTGAGTGTGGTTCTTCTGGGCAACTCTGCCAATCTACAGGAAAGGATGTTTGTGATGAAACCTGAGCATTTTCCATCCAGCTGACCTTGTCTGACTTTCAAACACTAATAAAAATATGGCAGCATGACGTGATGCCCTCAGAGAGCAATATGGGATTATTAGTACATAAAATGAGATACAGAAATGATCTCCTACCACCAGAGACAGCAGAAGTGCCTCGTTACAGTAAGACTTCACTGGCTGTTAGGTCACACTCCTAATTGGGCAAGAGATTGATTCTTGGGCTTGTGCTCTAAAATAATTTAAGAGTCTGTGTTAATTGGTTTCAAACCAAACCAGAATGACTCAGTATTCTCCGTTTTCTTTTTGAAAACTAAGTCTTTGAGCAAATCTTATTTCTTCTCATGTCAACAGGATAAGGAGATCCTGGAGGTTTGTGTGGAGGCTCTCAGGAGTATTGGAACTCTCTTCTAAAGAGCCTCTCCCCACACAGACTGTGTCATCATCAGCTAAAATTAACAAGGCATACGCTCAGTTGTGCCATTATTTCCATTTTTTATCAACAGTGATATGATGATTTTTAAACACCACCACAGCTGGCCTGGTTTCAGGCACAGCTTAAAAGTGGGTGGCAAAATACTCTCCTTATTCAAAGGACAAAACCACCCCTCTAGCTCTGCACTTCTGCCTTGTAACAGAGATGTATAAAGTTGAAGTACCCACACAGGAAGGAAAGCTTGCATTTGAAAGGAGGTATAACATCTTCCTTAAGGGCTCTGCATACAGAAGGTCCTTTCACTCCTCTTATCTTCTTCTCATGTGTGACATGGGAAACAACCTTTTCTATTCCTGTCTTATCTCCTCAGATTTCTAGCAGAACATTCAGTAAATGTCAGGGTAAGGGGTGAAGAGGCATCATGGCTGGAGTGGCACAGTGTGGGCTGTCAGCCAGGTATTTTATCACCTTTGCCATAAAGGGACTTTCTCAGTGGTTACTGTGCCAAGGAAAATTCTGGCTGTAGCATCCATTCTCCACCCAGAGGTCCTCTCTTGCTTTCCATAATATCCCCATACCCTTCTTCCCCATATGTTTTGAGCTCCCTAAGGGTTCAGGATGCCTGTTTTTGGATAACAAGGCATTTTTAGACTACTAAATTTGATTAGTGACTACCTGTGGAGGGGTCACAGCACCAAATAGAGAGGATAACACGGAGCCCCAGGACACAGCTGGGGTGCATGAGAGCTGTGGCATGGACTGCTACATATTTCTCAGAGGTGGGGCACTCAGCCCTCAGTGGCTAGCCCTCAGTGGCTAGCACAGGTCCCTATATAGCCCTCACTATGTGACTGAGCCTAGGACTCATTAAACCCCACAACAGTGAGGAAATAACCATAATCTTACTGGTTTCCTCAAAACTGACAATTTTTCAGGTGCCCACAAACGAAACAAGTTTGTTTTTTGTAGGATGCACATTTCTTGTGCTGTGTAATCAAACAGCAGTGCACTGAGAGTTTAGTGGGCTGAAAGAGCTTGTCACCCAGCCACAGCAATGGATGACCAAGGCTCACCCTACAGGATGTCTCCACAGACCCACAGAAGTGGAGCAAAAAGAGCTCCCTGGGGAAACCTGTGCTTCTTGTTCCAGTCCTATTGGAAACCCCATCCAGGACCTTGAACATTAGGGCAAAAATGCAAACAAAAATTCCTGATTCCCACTATGAAAATCCACCTACAATTTTATTCCTGGGCAGGTGATGTGTGGAAGCAGGAATTTTACAGGCTGTGGTTAGTCAGTGCTATGCACCATCATTTTATAAATTCTCTTTCATCCACCTTTATTTCCCTCTTCTGTCAAAACTCTGTACTAACTCAACCCTGATGGTATGAAAAAGGAGGAATACCCATGCCAAGGAGCTGATTTTTGGTGGTGGCAGTGTCAGGAAGCATCTGTACCCTCCGGCAGGGATGGGGGTTTGGAGGCTGACACCAGCCTGGGGTCCAGAGGAGGTTCATTCATCCTGAGGCACAAAAACATTTCCAAATGCAGACATGTATCTCACCAGTGAAGCACATTTTAGTCAAGATTCAGACTTTAATAGGAACCCTGCCTCCATTTCAGGGGGTGCTGTTTCAGAAAAACACAATGGGAGAGTTTGCTTCAAACCTTTCTTTATCTTTTTTTTCTTTTTTGATGAGCCATAATCTATTGACCTTTTCTGTAACATAAGGAGGTTGGTTGCTGGGCTTTTCTCTGCTAAAGTGCTAACATTTGTGTCTAACTATTAATTACCCAAGTTCTTTTTTTTTTTTTTTTTTAGTCATTACTATAATTCTTAATATCAAATCCTCCCCTCAGGGGACCATTCATTATTATTATCGCTACACATGGTTTCTAAGGCATCCACCCACATCACAACTGATTCTGGAAGAAAGAAGCATGTGGTAGGAATTGCTTTGCCTACACAAGAAAGGAACATTTCACATTAATAATAATAATAAAAAAAATGTTGTGCAGTGACCAACATGGGTGAGCAACTGGCAAATCCCCTGGGGAAATGATGTGGTGCTGAGCTGCTGAAGTGGATTTCCTCCCACCAGCACAGCCAAGAGCCCTGCCTGAACTGCCTTCCACGCTGAGCTGCTTTCAACCTGCCACACCTTGGAAGTGAGTGATGCTCAAATAGTGGCTTTGCTTAATGAAATGCTGGTTCTTTCTTTTCAAAGAGGCCCAAAATGTATTCATAAGTGACAAGCTGGTATGTGATTTAACCACTATTCCAGTGATTTACAGAGTGGTTAATTCAGAAGATTATGAAAAGCAAAAAAGCCAAACAGTTCCATCAGGGCTTGAGCCAAATGCCAGCAAACTCAGATGAAAAATTCCTGTCCACATCAGAGGATGTAAGGTCAGGCTCCACCATCAAGCTACCAAATGTCACCATTCCAAGGGCCAGTTTTCTGTTGTCAAAATGCAACTGAAAAAGCATCTGACATCATGAGGAAGTTCTTATTTATAGTCTGGCATAAAAGCCACCACACTGTGCAGAAGTGCCTTAATTAACTATATAAACTATCTCAAAATGTGATAAAATCTATAGAATGATAATTGTTAAGAGAGGGAGGAGAGAGGAGGAGTAGAAATAGCAGCTTCTTCATGAACTGCAGAATGCATTTTTTTACTTACTTAACAAATTTCACATTTTCAGATGGTTTTACATACCTTTTCATAAAGATTTTATTTCAACCTCTACAGATCATTCTTGGGGGAAAATATTCAGCTGCTCTAAGTAAAATTTAATTAGCTGAAAACAGGTTTTATTAAATGCTGTACTTTTTCCTCTTAAAATAAAGTGTGGGCACTAATACAAGTTTATAAATGTTAGAGTGAAATTGTGCAGCAGTCTGTACAATAATTATTGCATATTGCCTCCATTGGGTAGGTACAATCTCTCTTCTTGCTTTGCAGATGGGGACACTGAGGCACAGGATTTTTTAGTGCTACAGAGACGATGTGTAAGAGGCCAGATCAAAATAAAATAGAGCAGTCTTGGTAAAATGGGCAGGTGTCTGAAATAGATTCAGTTCCCTGAAGTTTTTTTACCCATGATTTTAAATAATGAAACACAATTTCCTTTTGCTGTGAACATGGAAATGGGAACATGTGCAAGGGTAAACTTCTTGTCTTTCGAAATATACAACAGGATATGTACAAAGCTGATTAAGTTTGCTCTAATTAACTTTAAAGTCCATTTCTTTTCTGCCAGTGGCTTGTGGAAAAAAAAAGGAAGACTAGTGAGAGCTCTGCAGAGAGATCTATAGACATCACTTTGAAAATTTACCCACAGTGAAGCATCGGCTCAGCTCCTCTCCCTGTTACCACTTCTGTGGATCTCCAGCACGTTTTGTGCACTCACTCCACTCCTGGGATTTCTCTTGAAGTTACTGGGGCTCAGCATGGGGCACTCGTGCAGGATTTTACAGACCCTGGCAGTGCAGGCAGGAAGAGCTGAACTCAGCTCTGCGCTTACCATGTTCCTCTGAGCCCGACACATAAATCCGGTGAGGAATATGGGTTCTGCTCAGGAGTAACTGTGCACAATTCCTTCCTTCTCAAATGCAAAATCAGCGAGGAGTGGGAATAACTGCTGATTTTCTCCCTGATCCTGGTGAGAACATTTGGAAGCTCCCACTGACAGGTCCCAGCTGGATGTGCTGAGTTCCTGCGAGGGGGTCAGCACTAATCCCTGACACTTGGCTGTGTCCAGAGGGAAATGGTTCATGCAGAACTGGGTGAGCACTAGGAGGTCTGAAAAAACATGTTTTATGCTGGGCTTTATTTTGGGGAATGCAAACACAACTGGAAAAAAGTGTAACACTTCTGCTAGCCACAGCAAAAGATTAAATACAGAATACACCCTTGGATATCTGTCCAAAATCAGCTCTTGCTTAGAACCTGCAGTGCCAGATCACACCAGTAGCCCAGCAGCATGCACTAGTGTGAAAACACTTTAATTCTGCTGGGGGAATTCTTGCAGCTGGGTTAGGGAAACACTCTTGTCAGTCCCAGCCTGGCCATAAAAACCCCCAGGAAACGAAGTCTTTCCCTTTATTTCAGTGAAGGATGTGAATGACTAAGATAATTCTTATTGGACTCGATAAGAACAACATTATTAAACCCACAAAAGAATAAAACAATTTTCAATGCCTGTTTTTCAGGTTGTCGCCTGTACTGCTCAATTTTATTTTCCAAAATTAGAAAAAATAATATTAAGAAATAACTGTATATGGTATTGGAGTTCCACATTCCCCCAGCACCATGCAGGAGAGCTCCCTGTTCCACATCTGGACCTGCAGATGCTATAAATTACAAGTAGTTGGCAACTGAAATGCAGCAAGTGCAGCTGTGGGGTTATGAGAAGAGCCTTGCAAAAATATTTATAAATGGAGACAGCTGCAAGCAGTTACCAGCAGATATCTTTGAAAAGCAGCGGCATTCAGAGTGCGGCAGATGGGACTGGACGGAGATGCTCATCCCAGGGAACACGGGGCTGGTTCCACTAGATGGCAGCCGGCACCAGCATCGCGTTTTTGGGTGAACAGCAGGAGAAGAGGTGACATGAAGGAAAGCTGAACGGAACATAACCCCCTACACACCTCCGCCCAGGAAACCGGGAACTGCGGATCTCAGCCGGCTCCCCCTGTGGAAACCAGAAACCACGGGCCCTTGAAAGCAGGAGGCAAATGAGTCAAACCAGCGGGGCTTTCAACCCCGAATTTACCAAGAGGCTCCGAGAAAGCTGAAATAACAAGAAGGGAGGTATTGAATCTGCGTGATCTCTTTCTTCTGCTTCGGGCTTATTTTAATTTTTAAATCAGTTCCTTTGAGTCTGTGTCATTGGCATCTATTAGTTGTCCTGTAGAGACCCAGTGTGGGGAGTTTACTTTGACAACAGCTCTTGTGGAAAAACGTTGCAGTCCTGTATAAAATACCATTTGAAAACATATGTACTGAGGACATTCCCAAGCTGGTTTGTCAAACTTATTGAGAGCTCGAAATGAAATCTGGAAAAAAAATGGTATGAGCTCCTTTTGACTTCAGACACAGCCTGAATCTGGAGAGCCTGCAGAACATGGCAAAAATAATTAGAAAATTTCCTTTAAAAAACAATTTATGCTGGCAGATTAATGCCATGTTATTTAAAAAGTGATGCCAGAGATTAGGTTAATTGGCTTCCTTATTAGTTAGTTAGCCTCAGCAGGGGAACAGCAAGGGCATGAGCGGGTGCAAATCCTAAATTGCCTGGCCCTCCTGATGAGGCACATCATAGCTGAGGATGGGGAACACGACAGAGAGAGGGAGCACAGGGAAAGTGACACTGTCACAGCCTGTTTCCAGGAATGACTGCTGGGCAGGAGGATACTGTGGAGGGGAGTGAGTTTGTTCCCCAGCAGTCACTGCCTCGGCTGCTGAGCTGGAGAGATGCCGAGGCCACGGGCACACACCAACAGGGTGTAAAGCTGTGCCTGCCCGCACAAGAGGAAAAACCGAAAGCAGTTTGTAAAAGAGGCAAAGGGATCATTGCTCAGTGCAGAATTTTGTCACTCCTGTTCCTCACAGGTGGAGGACAAGGATGGCTGCTTGTGGATTGCAAATTTCATCATCACCAAAGAACCTGGAAGGTCAAACTGAACTGAACCTTGTGCTGTGTCAGTGTGCCGTGTCCTGCCCTCAACAACCTTCACCCACAGATATCCATCAGAGCAATACTCCTGTGTTAAATATGAAATAGGAGATGAAAAGACTTTTTTAGCCCTTCATCCAGCAGAGGCTCTACTTTCAGCTGATGTATTTCAGCACCTGTTACCTCATGTTCACCTGCTAGACCTGTCCTCTCTCTTCATGCACCACCCTTAAACATACACAGAGCTCCACAGGAACGATAAATGCAGTGTTCCAGAGAAATGGCAGTGTGCTGCCCTTTCCACCACTCACATGCATCACGATCACCTGAAAGATCAATGAAATTGTCACTGCACAGTATGGTTTACAATGCCTGTGTACATCTCTAAAGCCTAAACTTTGCAAGCCACACCTGTACCACCACGAGATTCAGGGATCCTTCCAGCCCTTCTTCAGCTCGTGGTCTCCTGATCCACCACCACAGCACGCTGTGAAGACATCAATGCTTGACACACCTGTGCGCCTTCTGGTGTGCTCTCTCTTTCCAGATCTCCCCCTTATGCTGGAAACTTCTCCTCTGACACATCTAACCCTTCAGTTTCCTGCGCCACTGCCCAACCAAACACAGAGAGCAAGGGGAAAGACAGCTGCGTGCACAATAGAGTTGAAGCTGGAGGGAAAAAGGAGCTTGTTGTCAGGGACAAAGATCATGCAGTAGTAGAAAACTGCTTGGACCACTGTATTGTTATTTTTTAGCATTTCTAATACACATTATGCATGATACTTCTATTTTTTCCACCTTTGTTTTGTCTGGAATAGAGCTGCGCTGTCAGTCAAGCCTTTTTTGCTCTTAGCCAGGTTTGCTGCAGACACAAAGCTTATGTGCTCATGCTGTGTCTTCATCCTGTTGCTGAACACTTTCAGCCCACAAGCTACTACTCAGATACATTGCCAGAAAGACGGAGTTTTCAAAAACTAAGCATATTGAGTAAATTCCCAGATAAACCCCAGCCCCACCAACCAACCAACCCAAACCAAAACAAACAAAAACAAAAAACCAACCAAACAAGAAAGATATCACCCCCCAGAAAAACCCCCCCCCCCCCAAAAAAAAAGGAAAGCAAAAAACTAAGAGCAGATTGCGCCAGGAAGGGAAGAGACTGAAGAAATTGGAGTATGTCACATGGGCACTGCAGCTTTAACAGGGTTGATGGTGAGAAATCTCCTAATTTCCGTGTTCCAACCATACATGGAAACAATTTAACATCAAGCTCATGATTTTTTGTGGTGAGCAGATCACAAGATGCAAGCTGGAACAAAGCAGGCTGCACAAGCTCCAGGGCTCAAAGATTTTAAATCAAGTATGTCTCTAGTACACACTTTCTTGTACAAAGTATTGTTTGTCTGTCACTAAAACAAAGAAGTTATTTTAGCTTTGTTGTTGTTGTTGTTTGAGGGTTTTGTTGGGTTGCAGGTTTTTTGTGGGTTGGTTTGTTTGTTTTCTCCTGTTCATTTTTTTGTTTGTGTGTGTGTGTATGTGGACTAATCTGCTGAGACAAATCCTTGAGGAACACGTGAATGTAGATGGGATTTTTATGCAGAAAAAATGCTGAGATATGTGTTTATATCTGTACTTCTCCACTGTTAAACCCACTGGTTACTGTACCAAAAAAAAAAAAAAAAAAAATTGGAAAGAGGGCAGGGGACTAAAAAATGTAGGTGTTGCAATGTCTGACTTCTAGGCCTTTTGCCCTTAAGATATCATATCCCTGTTGGAAAATTAGTTCCCCTGAGGACTGTCCAGAAGGAAGGCTGCTGATCCACGGTGCACAGAACAGTGGGAGCTGTCTGCAGAAAGCAGTAGGACGCACTGAGCACACAGGCATGGCCAGGACCCTGCCTTCTCCCAGGGCAAGCCCCTGGAGGCTGAAATCAACAGGTCTTTAGGACATGTTCCAGTGTCTTCCCAAGTCCCAACCCATTCCATACAGTGGTATTGGTGAGAGAAAGTAGATAGCAACTGAAAGCGGAGGTTCACACTGGATATAAGGAGAAACTTTCTGCCCCTGAGGGCACTCAGACAGTGTGACAGATTGCCCAGGGAGGCTGTGCAGTCCCCATCCCTTTAGGTTTTCAAAATCCATCTAGATAAAACTCTGAGTAAGCTGGTTTGAGCAGGAGGTTGGACTGAGTTACCTGGTGATAATATGATCACCCTATGTACAAACCAGAAAATGGTTTTTAAATCTTGCATGGTTTGCCAGCTACTGCAAAGATCCAAAACACCTTCTATCTGTTTAGCCATAATGTATAATAATGGCAACCAGAAGAATCTTGGCAAGTATTTAAACGAGTCATGTACAATGATGGACAGAAATGGCAAAGCACAACTATACTGTCCCTTTTACCCATTTCTGCACTGTTATCACCACTAAGGTACTTAAAACACACAATCTGGCAGCAGCTTCCCGGCTTCTAGCTTCATATTTAATGACAATTAATTGAGGAATTTTGCTGTGGAAGTTATGCATTTCCATTGGTGCTATGGAAATGTCACCCTGAAATGCTCTGTTCCAGCATATGTCCACATGTGACTCGGGTGGGGTGGCATCCCCTTCCTGACCAGCTGGGCCACTGCTTCAATTGCATATAGAAAAAGAAGGTATAATTTAGGGAAAAGAAGGTAGAAACTAAGAGCTGAACTCTAAAGAAATAAGGCAGGTGAGATGAGTGGTTGGGTGGTGGAGCTGGAACCACAGGCACCATGAAGACAAAGCGTAAAAAGGGAGATTTAAAAAAACTGCAACCAATCAAAGCTAAAGAATCAAAGAATCATAGCATGATAGAATGGTTTGGGTTGGAAGGGACCTTGAAGATCATCCAGTTCCAACCCCCCCTGCCCTGGGCAGAGACACCCTCCACCAGACCAGGTTGCTCAAAGCCCCACCCAACCTTACTTCGAACATTCCCAGGGGTGGGGCAGCCATGACTCCTCTGGGCATCCTGTGCCAGGCTTCACCACACTCAGAGGAAAAAATTATTCCCAATATCTAATCTAAACCTGCCCTTTTTGTGTTTGAAGCCTTGTCCTATCACTCCATGCCCTTGTAGGAAGCCCCTCTCCAGCTCACTTTCAGGCCCCCTTCAGGCACTGAGAGGCTGCAGTAAGGTCTCCTCAGAGCCTTCTCCTCTCCAGTGCTCTGGTGAGTGGCCAGCCATGGCTCTCAGCCAGACACCACCACATCTATATTCTAGACAAAAACCCTGAAATCTGGAATATGAAATTCATGTAGTCTGACTCTCTGGGGAAGATGAGTACTTCAGTTTCCAGACTTTGTCATCTTTTGCACAGCACACAGCTCAGTGGCTGCTGCAGCTGAAAGCCAGGCCATTGCAAAGGGCTGTCACAGGAAACCATTTGTCACAATACATATTGTTTTGCAGTATCCTTAATGGCTGAAGTTTTAAATGAAGACATTGAAAAATTGCTTACCCATGAGGTATTTTGCTGAGGACATAATATGCTGTATACGAATGCTGATACACCTGCAAAACAAAATTAAGAAAAAGACAACAACAAAAAAAGAGATTAGTAACTGTCACCTGCGTTAATAGGGCTCGCTTTTTGCAAAAACACTCTAGCATATGTGGCTGAGAAGCTCTTCTAAACACTTCAAAATCTCTAGTAGAAAAAGAACAATGCATGAATCCACTCAGAGCTGTTGTGTTTTCTTTTCACCCCGCACTTTGTTACGGTGTTTGGCAGATCGCGCGCACCCAGATGCTCGGTGTCGTTACCATGGCTACCAGGTCTTTGATTAAACAGGGGGCACACAGGCTCTGCGAAGGCTAAATATAGAACAGTCATTAATGAGGACACCTTGGTCAGCTGGAGACATTCTCCATCACTATAACTAGACACAACAGGGACACAAGGCGTGTTCTTGTGTGTTATTTCCACATAAATAAAACAGGGAGCGGGGCTGAGTCAGAGCGGGTTGTCAAGCCCCTGTCAGTCAGGAAATAAAACTGCATTGACTCCAGGCATAAAGCTGACCTCATGTTCCTGTGACCTGCTAAGTTGCATCTTCATATCAATCTGTGCTCTTTGGGCCTTGGGGAGGAGCTGGCCAGCTTGCACAGCAGCTCATCTCACAGGGGACAGTTTATTACTTATTTTCTAAGCAGTAAATAATAACAACAGAGTCACTGTCAGTGATTTAAGAGGTGGTGATTTTCCACTGGTGACAGCACAGTCCCTTACAGTGATCAGAAGTCAGGGCACCAGTGTGAAAGGTCTAAATATGAATCATTTAATACACATTTATACAGGAATCACTTCTTGCTACTCTGTCCTCTTACTGTATGCTCCTAAATAAATAAATAAGTCTCCTAGCATTCATTTAATTTGGCTTCTACTTAAATCTTTAAACCATTTTTGCTGTCCAGCAGCTCACATAAAGCATCCTGTCCCAGAGGACAAGGAAGAAATTTCTTGAATACTTGCTTCACCAAGCAACTTCGATCAGAATTATTTTTCCTAGGCTCCTCTGTTTTTGCACAAGTACTTTTTTTCATATTTATGCCAAGAAACCATGAGATGTCCTGGATGATGCTGCCAGCCCCAGCAGGGGCCATTCCAAGCACATCATTAGCATCACAAGCAAGCATGACTCACTCCCTGCCACTCTGGAGGGCAAACCTGCACACTGGTGTCTAGAAGAGCCCTGCAACTTCTGGGGTCTCAGTGAAAAGGCAGATAAACACGAGACACATCAGTAAACACAAGGCACATCATCCTGTAAATATCAAATCGAACTTCTCTCTTACGATTTGAAACCAAACACTGAATCCTGACACCACTGCATGAACTCCCCGAAAAACAGGCACAGAGGTGAAAGCACTGGGTTTCTACCTATGAAATGCAGAGACTGATGCTGGATTGATGTGATTCCCTTCTTCCCTGTGCAATTCACTCCCTTCATTACAAGGACATCAAGAGGTTACATCCCCAAATCCTATCTCCTTTCAGGCATTCAGATCCATAAGGGCTCTTCATGCAAGGTAATCCTTTGGTGTGTTGATGTCAGGGGAGGTCTGGGAATACCAGTGAAGTGACCACAAGCCAGCATTTATTTTAGTACAAGTGTCCTTTTTAGATCCACCTGTGTCAGATGATGTCAAATAAATTACCATTTCCTCAGCCTCATCCAGTCATACCAAAGAGCTCTTGAATCTTCTAATGTTGAGACCTGAGACCTGGCTGATGCATGAGGCCTTAGAGTTTATTCCAGCTTTGATGAAGTCCTAAAACTGCTACAATTCCTTAAAGAAAAAGCACTGGAAGATTGAATCTGCCTCCAGAGCTGAAAAACCTGATAATACATTGTCATTAAATTCTGAGCCGCTTTTGTCTTCCAACATCCCAGCAGTAGGACGAAGAAAATGACGTAGATATATAAATTCTGATCTGAGGCTGGGACTGTTGTTCAAGGTTATGAGCCATGCTGTGTTATCAGACACCAGAGATGTAAGCCCCCCAAAATGAGCATGAACAGATGCCTTCAGGGGAAACTAGACAAATGTGGCAAGCTGGAGGGAAAAGAAACAGCCAGGGAAGTTTTGAACAGGACACCTGCTGATGTCCTTGCTTGTGGTACAGAGTCCTACAGACATGCTAGAGAGTTCAGAGCTGTCTTGGAGCCATTAATGGAGACTGAAGCAAAACATTTTCTTCGCTGAGAGAGCTTAGGAGTGAGGAAAACAAAATTTGCAGGACACTCAAAGAACTCTTTTATTTTCTGAATGTCATTTGTCATCATCTTGGGTCTTTGGCCAAACTCTCAAATGTCTCACATCAGCTGTGCTATAGTATACAGTCTTCAAAGGCTTGCAGCTGGCAGAATTCACTCACAGGAGCAAAATTTTCTCAGATAAATCCTTACAATGTGTAGGTTTGCTTATGTAAAAAATAACTACTTTTATGAGCAAAGATTTCAGGATCAGGTATTTATTATTATTAAGACACGAGCACATGCAGCTCAAAAATCCCTCTCAGCCCAACAATTTCAAACGTATTTGAAAGACACACTGCCAGCAATGCTCCTAAGCAGAAAAGAATCCAAGAGAAAAATCACTTTATGTCTTTCTGAGAAATTAAATGTCTGCTTTCCTCTTAGATATGTGAACCAAATAAGTTAACTGAACTTTTTGAGAGGATGACTTTGTTTTCTTAATATCTCTACTAAAATTTCTGCTGGGGTCAAGATGAATTTGGCTATTCACTTTGCAGTCAGAAAAACCCACAGCAGGGAAAAGCGCAGGGAAAGAGATGAGCATTCTTCTGAAACCCAAACTAAGCCTCAGAGAATGGAGAGTGCTTAAAAGTTAGTATTTATTTCATTAAACCTGTTCGTTTCTGAGGCTTGGCCAAAAAATATAGCTGTATAAACTGTGTGTTCCCCTTTTCTATCAAAGAGTGTGGCAAAAGCCATTGGCTGATTTGATGCTCTCAACCCTGATTTGTGGCTGGATCCCAGAAGCATTACAGCTCCTCTCAACAGAGAGGCATCTTTGGGGGTAGCAGAGGTTTTTGCAATTGTTCTGCTCTGTAGACTCTGTGTGCCGAGCCATCCCACCAACATCAGTCAGGGTTTGCTCTGAAGGGTTCTGGGTATCACCACAATCAGGTCACAGAAGCTCCCACACCAGCTGTCACCAACAAGTGCTGTAAAAGTCATTATGCTAAAACCATTGGGCCAGAAACTCTCCCACTGGGCTTCTCATCCCAGGTCACAGCACAGATCTTGTTTACTTTCAATCTAAATTATGCTCTGCAACAGGTGCATGTTGAAACCTTAAAGGGACTGAGAGACGGATCTATCTGTTCCCATTGAAGTCTTGGAAAGTCAATTATCCCTCTAAAATTCAGAAGAATGCAGGGCTATTTATATATGACAACACCTTGTTGTGAAGCTACTGACCTTGTTTTATGTAACCAACAGAAGAAACCTGGGCCTGGCCAGATGACAGCAGAAATGGAAACACTGCAGCACACAGAGCTGCAGAGAAGGGCATGTGCCTCTCCCATGCCACCAAAGTCCAAAGGAACAGGGAAATTGTGGTTCCAACAAGGTACAGAAACAAAATGGAAGAAGCAATTTCTGTTCTCTGTCACTACAGAGCAAAGTAGGGTGTGAATGGTAATGTCTCCCTGGAAGAACTTAGGTGCTGTAAGGATACAGGTCCTAGTCCAGGAGGGCTTAGTGAAATAGAAACTAGATGTTATTTAAGCATAGAATGGATCTGGACTCATTTATTCATTGTGACTATTCATATACTTTAAATTAGAACCCACAGCTCTTGTTCTTGCCCCAAAGTAACTGCAGAAGTATGTGACATAAATCCAAGCAGTTTGTGAAATGGGTTTTCAGCATCTTATGACTGGTATGAAAGATTGCACTACCTGCTGAGGATTTATCACAAGCATCAAGAAAAAAGAAAGAGTTTAGTTTATACTTCCATCTCCTCTGTCTGTCGGTTTCTGTCTCACTTCGGGAGCTGATGCCAGCACCAGCAATAATCTGCATTTACAGAAGGCTTTCTTTAATGTTTGCATGACAAGGTGCTGAATCAATACAAAGAAGAGGCACCTCATTTCAAGGAGGTTTACAAACAAAGAAAGGGGTGAAAAGCCCTTAGAAGAAGGCCCCCCAAATCAGCCCAATCCACTCATCTTCCAGCAGGCTGCTCTACCAAAACAGCTGATTTAGGGTCTTACCACCTGGCATATAAAACAGCTCATGGATCTGGGATTAAACCCAGGTGGACTGGCTGCCGTGAGCTCACGATTGTTACTTACTTGATAAATACAGGAATAAAGCACGTTTTGCATCCATTTTCTAAATGGCTCCATAGAGCCACCTGGCCCCTCATACAGCAGTGTTATTTACATTAAAGAATTACCCAGAAAACTCACCAAAAAATCCCATAAAACTTAGAGCTCACAAGGGACCAGTACAGGGCAGAGCAGAAGTGCAAGCTGTTTGTAGCTTGCAAGGCTAAATTCAAAATTTCTACTGTTTAGTGTTTTTCTTCTTTTTCAGGAATCACACATTTAATCCAAAAAGTCACCCCAGTGCTCCCAAATAAAAATGAACACACTAAATAATCATCAGAAAGAAAAGTGTACAACAGCTTGCTAAAGCCTGAAAATGGCAAGAATATATTTTAATATAATTAATCATAAAGTACTCAGGATTTATCTGGGTAAAATGACTCATTTTTTATTCTGTAACAATAAAGTATATCAACAAATAATAAATCCCCTCAGGATTCTTAACAGACCCCAGTTGTCTTGATAATGTATCTGCTTCTACACTGTGTAGTAAGACAGTAAAAATATATCACAAGTGGCTGGTGAAACAGGAACTGCCAGATCCATTAAAAGAGTTTCCCACAAAGAGTCTCTAAAAAGACATTTGCTGGAAATAGATCATACAGCCCATTTTCCTACTTATGCTATGAGCAGCCAAATCCCTAAATGCACATATGAATGTCAAACCAATTGAATAATCCCAAACATTTGACATAATTACATATTCCACCTTTCAAAATGGTCCTGACGCCCTTAAGCAGTAACTAACGCAGTGATGTAAAATATGCAGGTAAAAGATGATTTGCCATTTGGCCTTTAGCATCTGTGATATTTAACCAGGCTCTGAAGCTGACAGATTAACAGGGAAAAGAGAATAAAATAGAATGCAGGAAAGCTGCTGCTATGCATTGGCAAATAGCTCATGTATTTGGTACCCTGTTTTCTCACAATGGTGTGAAAGGGTGGGGAAAACAAGTTCAGGAGGAAAATCACAAGCAAACACTACCCAGAGGTTGTGTTTCCTTCTCCTGCATGGACATACTATGTTTATAAAGGATACAAGTCACTACCACACTGTCACATGGACCCTTCTATTGGTCAGTCACCAACAAGCAAATATGATGTTCATTTTATAGGGTAACTGTTGTTCATACAAATCTTCCAGGAAAGAAAAGGATAAATATTTGACTAAAAAATACCTCACTGCCATAATCTGTTATGGTAGTCTGTGGAGGATTAAAGCAGGTTGCTGTACCTGTTTGCAGAATATTCTGTATTTTTTACAAAAGTCAACATTAAAAACTAAATTTTCTAAGCTTAATGTGTCAACATCATTTGCCTTGATTAAAATTCTTTATGGTACCATTGGTTTTGTTGAACCCTTCTGTTCTGTTGAGCAGAAATCCTTCTTTTGCCATTACACGTTGAAGTGGCCCTCCAAAGGGATGAAAATTCCATTCCTGCACCTGACCACCTTCTGTGTTATGTTTTGCTCAACTTTTGTATTTTCATTCTCCCCTCTATTTGTGATTTAGAGCACAAGGGGTTATCTCTGGCTGAGGCATGGTTGGGTAATGGTCATTTCATTTTTTCCCTCAGTGGAGACAGAATGGTCAGCAGCGTTCTCCTCAGCCCAACTATTTTTGCAAAGGATTATGACCATTTTATTGCTAATAGGCACTCCATAGTAACCAGCTTGGAACTAGATTCTCTCAGAAACATCATGCTATCTATTCCTTTTGTGTCACTGCAATAAAAAAAGAAAAACTACCGAAATCCATACTGGTATTTTGTACCCTGCACTCAGTGAAGTTTGATTGCTTGCAAGAACAAAACAAATCAATAAAGCCATATAATTTGAGGTCTCTTCAACATTCTCACCTTTCAGATTCATTGTGATACTGACCTATTTTGCTTTCTTCTGAGACAGCATATTCTCTTTTGTCCCTGCATTGAATTATCCCCTTATACTTTACCACTTCTCCAGTAATGCACCTCCAGTACAGTCTCATGCTGTGTGTCAACCTGCTTGTACAGCCCTCTAAGGAACACTGCCCATTTCTCTTCGTGCCTCTAATAAATTAGAAAACCCATAATGAAATGCTATCAACGAGCACTTCCTGAGCATTGGTTCAGCTGGCAGCCAATAACCCACAGCTGTCATCAAACACCTGATCTGGGATGCTCTTGCCCGCTGCTGCGCTGTATCCAGCTGTATCGGCCACATGTGTGATGTGCTCACAGCCACAGAAAGGGCACTCTGGCACTGCTGGGACACTCCAGCACAGTCTGGGGAGATCAGGGGAGGGCAGAGATGGGGGAAACAGGCTTGAGCAAGAAAGCTGATGAGAAGAAGAGGTCTCTGAATCAATCAATATACAGAGAATTTGGCAACGGGTTGTCTGTGCTGTAATTGTCTCTGTATTGCAGAGGAACTAACTTAATATTTGGGGCACAGCAGGAAGATATATATCTGGGGAATGAGTGTATTAGAGTTGTTATGGGAAGTAAACCTTTTTCTAGCAAAGAGGAGGGAAGGATCCTGACCCTGCAGTGTAACTGTGCCTGGGTGAGGTGACACAGCCAACATTAAGCTGACAGTGCCTCAGAGAGACCCAGCAGGGCTGTGCCTCATCTCAATCATACCAGTGTGGATCACTCCACTCATATCCAGTGTCACAGGAAATGAGCAACTGGGTGTCTCCAGAACAAGGAAGAAACTTTAGCATTTGATTTGGAAGAAGGAAGTAACACAAGAGGCAGTGGGTCACCAGGAAGAGTGTTTGCATGTCTCTGTTTTCCAAATCTTTTAACAATTTAATCTCTTAAGACTGAAAATTAAATCATTTTCCTTGTTGTTTAAAGGACAACCAGGACAGCTCTCCAGCCATGCAGTGCTGTGGATGCCCTGCCACCCACACCAGAGAGGCTTCCTCGGAGAACAATCTCACATCAAGGTGACATGAGGAAGGGACAGCACATTCCTGCCATGGGGACTTGCATTTTGGAAGCATTTGTAACGCAAGCCGAAGCCGATGGTGGTGGGGCCGTGCGCCACAGGCAGCACGCTCGGTTAATATGTAAATCTCTCCCACAAACACACAGAGGCTGTGCTGGGATTAGAAGCTGTTTCTCCAAGCACCAAACCAAAGGTCTCTGAAACAGCAAAGCCAAAGAGTTATTCCTTTACAAATAGTGTCGTCTCAAGTTTGCAAAACAACCATAAATAAAGCGTGATGGCAACATCCACCACAGTAATGGATGGGCTGCCGTGTTGTAAGGTAATGCTGCTAATTCACCTTCCACAAACTGATTATCTATCTCAGTTGTTTCATGATAATAATTCTTTATTAAAAGATTAGTTTTCAAATTACACTTTTGAGAGCCTTATACTGCTGACAACACCAAAAGGGAATTTCAAGGCCGGCTTGAGGATTTATGACTTTGTGACGGCAGCGGAGTGGAGTGGATGCTCTTTTTGTTACAAATGCAGCTCCAGAAGCAGCTCAGGCCACAGGTATTAACATACAGCTCGTGTGCCAGCTCTCACCCCTAGGAGAGCATTAATCCAATCTGCCAACTGCTGCTGCACTCTAATACAGCTCTGCCCTGCCAAGCAATTACAAAAGCCTCCTTTTGCTCCCGAGCCACCTGTCCCTCACAGCGCTTCACTGGCACCACAAAGCCCTTGCAGCCACGGGCTTAAAGGACGACTGCTCCATTTTTAACTGGTAAATAAAATGGGAGCTGCAAAGCACTCAGTAGGAATTTTGCACCGGCCTTTGTGCACTTGTTGATGCTCAGGTTATTGGGAAGTAGCTGCAATGGAGTTATAAAGAATTAAGAATGAGGGTTACTAAAAACGAGCTCATCCTGTTGTTGATCTTTTAAAATGTTTTATCAATATTCACATCATATACATAAATTCCCAGGTTTCCCCTTCCACCCTCTATTCAGAAACTTGGAAATGAGAATAAAATTATCTATTACATAGTTGTGATTCTAACACACTGAGCAATATATCTAAGGAAAAGAAGTAAAAGATGAACAAATGTTATAATGTATTAAGAGTACACAAGTAGCCTGAGGCCAAATAAATGTTTTAAAAGGAGATAGCAATTATCCCAAATCCAGGGATTTGGGATACATAGAACACCTTCAGATCCATACAAACACACCCACAAAAACACACCGCCGTGATTCTCTAGGAATATCTGGGATCATAGTAATAGTTGTACTGGGCCAGACCCAAAGTCCATCCAGTTCACTACCCTGGCTCAGCAGCCCAAAGCCAATTCAGACAGAAGACTAGAGTTAGCTGACTTACAGTCATCCTTTCCCAAAATATTTTCCCAGGCTCTTGCACTTGGCAACTTGGAGTGCCTCTCTTTGCAACTGTCTACCTCGAGGGGTGTCCCTGCCACTGACCTCTCCCGTCATTCTTTACAAGCATTTACCCTTTTTGCACCTACAAACTCATGCAGCAACTCCCTCTTCCCAGACAATGGTGCCAAAAGCTTGTGTGGGGTATGATTCCTCTCAGCAGCCTTCGATGTCTATTTTAGCCTCAGATTTACACCCTGAATTATACTGTTTATAGAGGCAGCCGGGGGTAGCTGGTGGAGACGGGAGTTTGCAGGGTTCACATCTACCTTCACTTGACTGACTCTCACCTTCATTGCCTTTGGAGCTGCAAGTCTGAGGGCTGAAGGACAGCGTGAGAAATCAATGCTTAATACTGCTTTTAATGAAACATTAGATAACGCCTTCTTTCAAAGAAACATTTCTTGAGCTGTGCAGACACTGACTGTGGAAAGATTCTAAAAGCCTCTTTTTTGTGAAGTTTACAATGCAAATGGTAAAGCTTTGTAGCAATTATATGAGAACCAAGCCACGAAAATGTGCTGGATGCTTAGTATATCTAATTAATTTATTCATTTTAAAATAATTCACTTTAGAGACAGAAATTAGCAACTGCAGAACCATAGCATATGTTCTTTCTATTAAAATTTACTCTTAGCATGTAAAAATTGCTTTTTCTACTGTAACAGCTGAGAATGTGAATACTACAAAGAAGTTAGCACTAGCATTGAAATTTTTTAAGACGGTCCTAGGCTCAGGGCACTTTTAGAAGGTTCAAAGAAAAGAATCTGAAACAAGAAAGATGAGACCATCAGAAAGCATTAGAGAGCAACAGTTTAAAAGCAGTGAAGTGGATGTGAAAGAAATGAAAAATATTCAGATACATGCCAGGGACCTTGGTCAAAAATCCTCTTCCCGTTCAGTGAAAGATTCATTTTCCAGTTCCATATGAGATCAGAAGACACAGAGCTGTATCTCAATGGACACACAGATCTAATTCACTGGAGGAGACAATTCTATTTTCTGACATAAATAAAACAAACTGAAATCACATAGAAGGCAGGAGGACATTTTATGTGTTATCTTTGTGATGCTGTGGGCAACTTCCACGGGGTAAATGGTTTGTGGTGATGATGAGCATCTCTTTGGAAGGCAGGGGGAGAGCAAAGAGGACAGGAAGGAGCACAGAACCTGCCCTGCTCCTTGCCTGCTGCAGAACCCTTTGTAACACTGCCATCAATAGCATCACTCTTCCACTCCTGCACAAAAAAATTATGAGGATTCACGCATTTAAAGACATAACTAAAGCCCTATGATTCCTCTTCCTTTTCAAAAAAGAGCTTCTTTTGAGCAGAGAATAGAAGAAAAAAAGAATAGAAGATTCCATTTTCAAATCTGGGTCGTTAGCTGCCCAAGGAGGAATGTTAATTATTGGTTTTAACATAGAGCTGGTAAAAGCAGAGTTCTGCAGGCAGTTAAAGAGATAAAAGGCACTTGTTCAGGGTAAACACAGAGAGCCACACACTCCTTGGATTTAGGCATGTAACTCGGCTAAAGAGGAGAACATTTGTGTCGGAAGATTTGTATTTCTGAGTACAGGAACTTCATTGGGGTGCTCTGCATAGCAAGAGCTGTTTTTCCAGAAGAGGGCACTAAATATATTTTTTTTATTATTTCAGTGATTAAAAATTAAAAAAATAAAAAGGACTGGAAATCAAAATAATTAGATTATAGACTGCTTCATATGTTTCTGCAGAGACACCAGAATTAAATTCTTTCTAGTTTTGCTTTCTGAAGCTTTAAAAATCACTGTTGTCTTCCCATTTTGCATGCTATTCCTAATTTATTTATTTCCTTAACATATTAAAATAGCCACCTATATTTATTACGATCCAGCACAAGCCAGGATGTTTATTGTCCCTAAAAGCTTAGGAAGTAAATTTATGCTAAAAAGCAGGAACTCACCTCCAATGTAATTCTGAAACCTCTCTATGTTGCAAGGAATCTAATTATTTGTTAATTTTAAATTTTTTTCAATAATTTTCATACTGGTATTTATTTCATTCCTCGTAAAGCAAAGTTCCCCCATGTTTCACTAAGATAGATCCCCATAGCAGTACAAGAAAGAAAACTGTGATTATTTTACTCCTGTCCATCTGACTTTGACTATCTAGGAAACCCTGCACAATTATCTTATGAAGGCTTCATTCAAAAAGAAATTGCAGTTTACTTTTAAGATATTTTGTGAATCTTATTAGGACATTAATCTCTAACAGTTTGCTTCAGTTAGCTCATCTATACACTCAGAAAAGGAGGCAGAATGAGAAATAGAACCTTTTGCAAGCTAAGAAAAATTGGTTATTTTTGTATCATAGTGTTTTGCCTTGAGGCTTTTTCATTTTTCCTTCCCTGCTTGATGAAAATCTCATTTACTAAAGAAAATATTTACAGAGGAAGACTGCTGATAGCTGATACTGATACGTAATACACCTATGTACTTTTGCATGACAGCCTAATTATTTCTGAGTTTTGATGCTCCCCTAGTCTTCCCTGGAATTGTGGATTTGCTTTTCAGTTTACTGATGTGTATCTGTGCCTGTGAATAAATGTAGGATACAGTTTATTGGCCTTTGCTACATAAGCAAGGCTGTCCAACTTAGTCTGAAACAACAATTTTGCACTCAGTCGTGTTTGTGCAATTTCTGTTGAAGTCTCCCAGCTCAAATCAGGAGGCTTCAGGTTTAGTTCTAACTCCATTTATCTGCTTTATTAGCAGAACAGCAAGGGTTTAATCCATTGTTTTTAATAGGAAAGCAGTTAAAGCTCAGCAGCTGAAGTCAGCAGACTCGGTTTTTAATGCTCTGTCCTTCATGCAGAATGTTTTGTTGCAATAATCAGAATAAACAGCCCCTGGAATGGAGAGAATGGAGACTCGGTAAGAAATTGGGGTTTGGTGCAGTTTTACCAAAACCATTGCTATGCAGGGAGCAGGCACCAGCAAAACTGGGATGTGGGGATGGAGGACTGCAGGCTGTGCTGAGCTTTGCTTCCCAGCTCGGGCAAACACATCATGTTGTGTTTTATGGACACACCCAGACCATCATTTCAGAAGCACAAACTTCCCCCCGGAAACATCCCCCAAAACCAGGGAGCAACAGAGCCAAAAATCTGGTATCCAATGTGGTTTCATTGTTGGTCCATGAAAGAGCTGCAGGCCCTAAGTCACCACAGTCGCTGCCAATGGTAAATCATAGAATGGTTTGGGTTGGAGGATCACCCAGTTCCAACCTCCCTGCTACGGGCAGGGACACCTTCTGCTAGACCAGGTTCCTTCAATGTTGAGATGATCTGACTCCAAGAACACCTGCTGAGGATGAGGAGAGCGCCCATGCTTTGTATTTAAGGGGTGCAAACATATTTTCCATGGATAATAGACACAAGCAGCCCCCTCCCAGCCATTCTTCCTTGCTGACACTCAGTGCCTATCATTTCCATTTTATTAAGAATGGAAGATAAAGAGAAAATATGCAGACTTGGGATGTCTTTTCATTCCCCTTTTTTTTTTTTTCAGTTTCTACTGAGTTACAATGACAGACCCTTAATTTTAAATAAGAACCGATTCTCCCATGGCCCAAGGATCCCAACTACCAAAACGTTCCTACAGTTCATTTGTTTGAGTTCCTAAGCCCCCTCTAACTTCTTGTTTAAACTAATTTTTTTTTCTCATTAAACCAAGCTGTTCCAAAGCACAAGAATTGCTGTCAAAAGCAAAGAACCATTTGGGCTACATAAAGAAACACAGTTTCTGCTGGAACTTTGTCAGGATTTCAAATTAACCATGAGGGTCCTTCAAACCAAATAAAGAATACGTTTGGCTTGTTTTCTTCACCTGTGTTAGTCCAAAATTGGCCCTGAAATTTAGCAATATGAAATCAGTTTCTGTAGTTTCTCCTTCAAAAGAAAACTCTAGGATTAAACTTGTCAGTAATTATTGCTCCACTGGCCTGTAACTGTGTCCAAAAATTTCTGTTCTAAACAAACCATGTGACAGAAATTGGACGGAGTGTTGACTGCTGAGCAGTAAGAAAAAATATTCTCACCACTTGATAACATGTTTACTCAATTAGAGTGAGTATCCACCCTCCTACAGCAAGAACTTTTAATTTTGTAAGCATGTGCAGCAGAGAAGATTTGGCATCACAAGGGCTCTGCTGCTGAAGGCACGGCTGAGGACACCTGAGAAGGCAGTGTTTGCACAACTCTGTAATAGAGTTTTGAAAACCCACAAATCCCTCTAGAGTTGTGTGGCAAACCTCCCTCTCTCTCTGTGCCACTGCAGATATCAAATGTTAATTAGGCTGAAACAATCAGTGACACCAACGCACGGCAGCACGTTGGTACGTCTGACAGAGATATTGCTACTTCTGCCTGCGCTGAGATTCACTGGTAGGAAAACCTCCCAGCTGCTGAGGTTTCATGTATTAGCAGCTTTGGTTTATCCAGTGAAAGGTGACCATGAAGAGCTGATGTCCTGGCTTGGATACACTCCCCCAGGTGGGACAGAAAAGCAAACGGAAGTGTGGGAATCTTTTTGAACCAACCTTCTCTGATGCCTTCCAAAATTCTATTTTGTCTATTTTGTTGAAAACAGCAGATGAGGGAATTTATTCAGGATGGGTTTAAAGTTGGAAAAGACAGGCCTTCCCAAAGACCAGATTCATAATTAAAAATTCCCACAATTATCTCCTTTTAAAATAAATTATTGCCTCTAAATTTTGTCAAACAATAGCTGCTGCTTCAGCTTTGAATCCAAAGTCAACTATCACCCACAAAATTACTCTCTTCTATGTTCTTAGTACATTCTTGTTAAAACAAATCTTCTGGACACAAAGGCTTCAGCTTTAGTTATGTAAATGTAGTTGGAGCACTGCTGCTCTACCACAAAGAGGTTAAACATCACTTTATCCAACAAGGTTATTTACACTGTTAAAATAATATCACTCAAAAGAGGTTCTGTAAGAAGAAGGAGAAAGAAAGGTGCTCCCCACCTTCAGCCCTGAAGCCCCAGAACAACCTCGCTGAAAGCCCACGCAGGCGCACACATAAAAGCGCTGCTGTTTTCAGAAACTGTGAGCATTACATTGAAATATTAAAGATTAGCTGAATGGTATTAATAATATTTATTCTATGGGAAGTAACTGAAGATGCTGCTTTCATGAAATCTTAGCAAATTATCAGATTTGATGAGGCCTACGTGTTTCCACTAATTCATTAATAACTTGACTTCTGCTCATTAAAAAAGCACTGAATGACTACAGTCATACAGCTTATTCTTCATTCACAACTGCAGTCATACAGTTGGTGAATTGAGAAAAGAGAAGATACTCTGCCTGAAGATACACACATGCACAGATGTAATAACAGAAAAACATTTTAGCTAATATAAACAGTATTTGGACTGAGTCCTTTTCTGATTTTTGTTTTGGAAGTGCATTATCCTAATCCATTATTTATACTACTAACAGTAACTATTTCTCACAGTGTATGAAGTTACAGTGCTTTAGGCTTGAAAATGTTGGAAAAAATAATTTTAGCCACCAGCATTTGATATAAGTGAACAGTGCCCTTATATTGTGAAGCTTTCCAATAGAGGATCCTTCTGATTTATGAACAACAAGGATTCAAAACTGTATTCACATTAAAAAAGAGGATATGAAAAACTATAAAACTAAGCTTTTTCCCTCAAAATGACCCCCTCAAAAACTAATAATTTGCAACAAACACCAAAAATTAAACAACAATCAATAAAACAGATAGCATTGTTTATGACACAAATATTCTACCTGTGCTCACTTTATTGTGAAATCACTAAATATTTTCAGTGTTCCTGAAGAAAACATTGGGTGAGAATGAAAAAAGTAAATTTGAAATATATTTATTGCCACAGAAAGAAAACATTTATGTAAGCCTATTTCTAGGCCTGGTAAATCCATTTCAATTAAGCAATAAATATCATGACTACAGTTCGAGCAAGTATTAGTGATGATGGCTATGACAGTGTTCAATTTTCAGAGGTGTATTTATCATAATAATGTTTATCACCTAGCTCAAAAGGATGTTGTGAGGATTCATTAATATTTATACCCATTAGCGTTCTGGAAATAACAAGCATTATATTATTTTAATTTTTACACGGCTAATTAAATTAGTATGAGGTTGTAACTGTACCATAAGCACAAAGCCTGTTCATTCCACATAACAACCAGACTTGGCGAAATAATAAAAAATAGTAACAACAACAATAGTAATATGTTGCTTTCTATAAATAATGCTTTTTTACTTCATTCACTCTAAATACCAAGTCTAAGGTTTGGTCTGGGTCTTTCTGAGCTCTCTTTGGTCCCACCACTCCTGCCAGAGATACCGGCAGGGAGAATAGAAATACTCAACTCACCACATGACCTAGTCTAAAAAATAATAATTGAGTGTGTTCTAGTTACAACAATGATTGATTCTTTCCAGCCTTCAGCATTAAAAAAGAGATTTCTTTTACTGCAAAATAGGTAACAGCATCTGTTGTATCAGCTGACTAACTTTGTTCAGAAGTCTTTGCAGTTTGGTCCATGCTAATCAGCCAGGATTTCTGGGTGTAATTGCCCTTAACTAGCACAAACACAGTAATGGGCTGGTAAAATTGGAGACAAAACCCAAAAAAGTTTTAAGAAGAATCTTGGCACCTTTAGTTTCTCTCTTGCTTGATGACAACACTGATTCATAATAAAGGCAATTCAATATTCCCTATTTAACATCTCACTTTGCCACTCCAAAAAATAATTTTTCTTCTCACATATTTCCTCTGTTTCTTTTATTCCATTGCACAAACTCCACTGGTAACTGACTGCCACAGAAAGCTGCACAAGCCCGTGGGGCTTCAGTTACTCATCTTTACTCTTACCTCAGTGACAGAAATGCCACTGGATTTAAGGGCTGCTTTGTCACTTGGCTATTTAGGGAATCCGTTTTGGAGACCAGGGAGACCCCCAGAGGTGATTCCAGCCCGGAGACCTGTGTGTGTCCCCAGGAGCAGCACAGGGAGCACAGAGCTTGCCCATCAGTGCTGGTGGAGCCACGAGCTGAGCAAGAGTGTCCTTGGCCTGGCCCCACCAGAGACAGCCATGAGTCTCTGCACCCCTTCTGCTGAGGTGCTGTGGCCAAACCCCATTTTCCCATGCATTTTGGGGTTATTAAACCCTATATCAGAGCCCCAGATTCTTGTTTTGGTGAAGGATGATTTGAAATCAAAGTTTCTCTATGGAGGTGTTTATTCTCCAATGCTTTCCAGAAATTTCACTCTGCTGTTTTGGCCTCAGGTTGCACCTGGTTTTAGTGTAGAGAAATCAAAAACAAGCAGCAGAAAAACTGTGGGAGTATTTTAAGACAAAGAAGCCTGGTGCCTTTCCTGTGACCTTTCCAGAAAAAGAACAAATCTTCTGTGTTCAAGGTTAGAAAAGCTCCCTATTAGCACAAGGCTTACCCAGAATATTGCTGCCTGAAAGATTAAACTTCTGTAAATATAAGCACTGCAAAAAAAGCATTTACAATGAAACATGACAGCCAGACTAGCCACGGTGTACCCACACCAACCTCACAGCTGTCTGCCAAGCTTCCTGGGAGAAATATATTTTAAGGAACGTGCTTCAATTCATTTTCCTTTAAAATTATGAAGTGATACAACAGGAAAACAAACATTAGCTGCCTCAGTATCTTTGCAAAATAGGTGTCTGCCAGTTCAGTGCTGTGTTATTCCAATGTGGGTGTCAGTGCTGTCACCCAGACCAACACTGAGCAGAGATGCTTCTGTGCAAATAAATAGAAAAGTACAGGAGCTGCTATTACTGGAAGGAAATGACTTTGTAGCACTTTTCTTAAAAATATTCTGCTTCATTGGAGTGACACATTGTGCTCTTCTATTTTGATGTTTATTCCTGACTGGTATTAAACTTAGAGGCTGAATCCATTCATTTCAGGATTCAGAAAAATGATTAATTCATACTATGCATATTAAAATATTATACACATATGTAAAAGCAGCAAAACTGTAGTGTGTAAAAAAATGATGAAAATATCTATACTCATAAACAATTAAAAGGCAGCACATCCCACTTTCAAATGCCAAAAAAATAAGGAACAATTTGTGATGCCTACAAAATGAGTACACGATAATTCCAAGAAGCCCCTTATTTGAAATTATAGAATTAAACTTTAAAGACATGTCCTCTGCCAATACATCTCCTGAAATTTCCTTTTGACTTTGCAACAAGGACAACTGCCCAAGGCTTTGTTAATCAATTTCTTGTGTTGCAGAAAACAGCGTAATTTGAATTTTGTCCAAGAATACAGTTTGAAATGCAGAAAATGTGAAGAGCTAACTAACATGCAATTATTTGTAGCCACAGTCTGCATACCAAGGGAGAAGAAAGCTGAAGAAGTAATTTAACAGTTATTGCCATTTTAATACACAGAGCCACCCATCATGGCTTAAGGCTGCAATAACCAAGACTGAACCTAACTACTCCTCGATTAGCATGCTTCAAAACAAAACAAAGCAAAACAAAACACAAAACCAAACAAAACACAAAACAAAACAGAACACAAACAGACTTTGTTTTCTCCATAAACATGGACCTTAAAGGAAAAAAAAGAGGGGGCTTTGTTTTGTTCTATTTTGCTTCAGGAACTCTTGCTATATATGAGTACCTGAACAATTTGCCATGTTCTCTTACACTGAGCATATGTCACATCCTGAAATGTTCCCAAAGGTCATGTTTTCAGCCTTCCACCCTGGGTTTTCCTTTCTAGAAGAAGATGTGGTGTGAGGAAGGGAGCACCTGGCTGTGTGCTGCTCTCTCTTCTCCAGAGAGGCATCTCAGGGACCACAAACTCAGTGTTTTGCCTGTACCTCAAACTCACAGGTGTGCAAGCACTGGCATACAGAGAGGAGGATGCAGAGGGAGCACATCCAGCCCATCCCTTTCCGTTCCCATGCTCCTCCTGCCACATTGCCCACATCAAGCACTCCTCTATAATCTGAACACAAAGTCTGCACCGTAAAAGCCCCTCTAACTCTGCTTCTTGCAGATCTTCAGAGTGCGCAGTCCTTTCAATGGGTAAAGGTTGAGAATAAAAAATGAATTTCTCAGTACTGTTTTTCAGAAATTAAACTTTTTCTCTCTTTTTTTTTGTCATTAAAGGCATTTTTCTGTTATTCTCAGAGGAACTGAGGAAGTCCTCCCCCCTCGGGGCTCTTCCAGCTTGCAGAGTGCATCTGAGCAGTGTTGGCACAGGGCTTCCACAGCCAAAGGCTGATTTCCACTAAAAGAACTGGATTTTACAAAACATCTCTGGCTCACAAGGTGGGGAAATTTGAGAGAAAGGCTTTGCTTGCTCAGTGACCCTTAGGCTGTCTTCCCCATGTTTAGAATTAACTCAACACTTCCACATCCATCTCTGTCTAGAACTCAGCTAAGCTTCAGGTAAGTGAAGTCACACCACCAGTAATTTCCCCAGGAAAAGTCATTATGAATTATTCCTAAAGTTTCTGATGCAGTTTTATTTTCCCTTCTTCTAAAACCAGGCATGCTTCTTCGGACTTTCATAGCACCAAGTCAGGAATAACTCCAAAAATGATAGCAAAGAAATCAGATGAGCAACAGAGCCACAACCTCCACTACCTAAAGGAGCAACAAATTTCCTTTGGTTAGCAGCTGAAAAGTTATTTACATTATGGAAAAAGAATTACAGCTGTTAGTGAATTAATTATTTTTATTTTGAAGAATTGGTGATTCTAGATTATGGAAACAAAATATATAAGGTTTATAATTCATCCAAGTAGTACAGCATAGCTATCATTCAAACATTTCAGGCCTTATACCAGCAGAATTGAGAAAGACAAATATATTATTCATGCAGAAGAATTGCTTCCCCCATGTTTGATTCTTTGGTCATCATTTAAAAATGACTCATTACACTCTTCCCTTTTGAAGTTTGGTAAAAAAATTTGCTGTAATCCAGAACTTAGTAGCAACCTAATGGTGATTTTTTACAAATGATTTATACCTAACCCTCTGAAGAAAAGGATTTATAATGAAAGTGATAGCTCAACCCTAACTGCAGCACTGGGAATGGTGACACCATAATTAATGTATTATTTCAGTTGTGGGAGACACTGACAGTAGCTTTCGTTCTGGGGAAGAAATTTATAGGGTCACTGAAAAAGGCACTGTGGAAAAAAAAATCTCAGAAGAGGGATAGAAATCCTTGTAGCAAAGACATGTCCTTACAATCCCCCTCCCGAAGGCTATAAAATCCCGGCAATGACAGTGTTTCCTCTATGGTCTGATTTATACCTTTCTCCTCTACTAGATGGCAGTGTGACACGCTCTCAGAATTGCTAAGTGAGGGGGTTTCTTGCTTTGTTTCATAGGAAGCAATTAATTTAAAATATCATCTTGCTGGCATAAAAGTGAGAAAAACAAAAAAAAAAAGTAAAGTTTGCCACTGGCTGTGTGTTTTGAAATCAAATCTGTTTACTTACGGGTTCAACATCAAAGGCAAACAGAGCATATTCCCGGTCAGGTGACACTTCGTACCGGATAGCCTTTAAGGAGACCTGGAAAATAAACACTATATTGAAACAAATGTTCTTCAGTTTTCAAGATAATGACATCTAGAACTAATTGTGACCATCTCTCTAAGGATGAAGAATGTTGCCAGATTAAGTGTCTTGAAAAATGTAGTATCTTTTTTCGAACACCAGAAATGTTATGTGGGCACCTGCGTGCCCCCATAAGAGGAATAATAGATGCATTGCGACTCAGAGCAGGCAGCTGTATCAAAAACCAGAATTTTCCTTTCAGTCTTACTGCACAGTGGCTGGTGAGGTGGCAGCTGTAGGCAGTAGTTAGTAGAAAACTCTTATAAATGGCAATTTATCAATTCCCTCTCATTCTCTCAGTGCAGAAGATGAAAAAGAGTAAATAGCTTCTGGAGCAAATTAGCAATACAGACACCACTATCTCCCACAATTAAGACAACACAGAGGAAAACGATTCCATTATCCCCAGTTAAAAGTCTTTGGGATGCTGCAATGATACAGGGCACCCTGACCTGGGTTCTGCAAAAGTCAGCACTGTAAATCTTGCTAACAAGAAGAAATGCCAGGATATCTCAGACTTGCCAGGAATTACCTTTTTTCTGCTCCATTTTCATTTGTACAGTGAAGCCATTTCTCCTTCCCAGTGTGTTTCAATATAATGCATTGCTGGCACAGATGGCACCAAGGTCAAAGAGAGGTGCCACTAATACATCACTCATCTACTGCCTCTTAAATCTCACCCTCTCACCCAACAAATTAGATGTGAGTCCTTGAGAGAGTCCCACAGAGCAAAATTGAAAGGGGAATTTGGGAAAGACAGAGCACCCCACTGGGGAGAATCCTCCCCAAGGCCAGTGAGGATGGATGTGCTGTGGGGTCAGCCAAAAGCAGGGGGGACAGGTCATACCATCATAGAATGGTTTGAGTGGGAAGGGACCTTTAAAAGACATCTTGTCCAACCCCCTGCAATGAGCAGGGGCATCATCACCTAGACCAGGTTGCTCAGAGCCCCATCCAACCTGATCCTGATTTCCAGGGAAGAGGCAGCCACCACCTCTATGGGACATCTAACAGGCTGATGAGCCAGCATGGATCAGGATGAGGAGGTCCAGGGGAGCCTGGGAACCAGCAGTGTCAGCACAAAGACGGATTTTATTTACTGTCATGTTAATAACATGGAGAAAGGAAAACATGACCAAGTAGCAAAGGTTTTCTGACCCAGGGCTGGGAAGGAAGAGGAAAAAGACAACGTGTCTGGGTGAGGTGTAATGGCAGCTCTTGCACTGGGACTTTCTGGATGAGTGCAGAGGTGACCTGCAGATTTATTTACTGAGAGAGCAGAGCAACAAAGGCAGAACAGGCAGTAGGGTGGCAATGGCATGAAAATGTAGGATTATCTTGTAGCACTGTCCTTTTCTTACAAATGGCAAAAAAAATTAAAAACCTGAGGAATAAACACAGGCCAAATGGAAGCAATTTGACTTCAACAGACCTTGATGTTAAAGGAACCCAGCCCATTCCTTACCCTTAGAATTGTAAAGAAAAGGGTTACACAAAAGAGAATTGCTTATGTGATGCAGCAAAGGTTGGAGGTTAAATGCAGCCTGTGAAGCTTAAAGTTGAGCCCTATTATAATAATTCAGTGATAAATTCTTTGTTAATCATAAAAAAATGATTAACACAATTGATGTACTAACATCTGCCACAATGCTGGCTTCATCTACTACAAAAACCAGTGCTACAAAACACTTCTATCACTATAAACAATACTCTGTATCAGATGTGAATTTTTTTTCTTTACATTCATTTAAATAGCTACCTAATAACCTCTTTTCACAATTTCTTAGGGTTTCTCTCCTGTGCATCTCCACTTCTATTCCACAACACTACTCATAAACAACACTGAAATTAGGCAAGAAAAATCAGCAAATGCACAAATTAGAAATATGTATTTGCATGGAGGAATGTAGAGAATGATGACAGACAGTAAATTATATCAATTGTCCTTTTTATTGAGCATGCAGAGATGAGAATTATGCATCTTTCAATTATATATGATATGCAAGACTAGCTTCAAATCTCTATACGATACTTTCCAGAAGTATGAGGGAAACTGAGCTTGCAGAATAATAACAAAAGCTGGAGTTCAATCTCACATTATCCATCACTGCATAGCCCATTGTATTACCAGTGAATTGCTTCTCCTTGACAATACATGAAGTTGAAACCCAAGTCATTTTCTGCTTTACTGATTCAACTGCTGTGAAATTCAGCTACTTGTCATAGAAAATACTTACAATTTTTTTGTTTTCTATTAATATTGTTGAACTGTTGGTTTCGACATTCCTCAGAATCACTGTGCCATTCTGGTTTCTATAAATGAATTCATTATCTGCAAGGAAGAAAACAAAAGGTCATTAAGGAAATCTGAAATTGTCTGTTTGTGTGAAACCCAATTACGGACTTAAACCAAAAGTACTGCTGGGAGCTTCTTCCTGAAGAACACAGATTATTTTTTAACACAGCCATAGCTAAGAGTGGCTTTGAGGACAGCCATAAAACGATGTGTTTAGTGTTTGTCATGTGTTTGTTGTGCCACACTTTCCCTTAGATGAATGCAAGAGTGACCTGTTTTAAATGTACGTGCACAGCTTGCTATATTGTTAGGGTAGGAAACAAGGTCAAAAAAACCATTCCTTATGTTTAAAGGTTTCCGAGGTCCGCAGTCTCTGTAGGAGTTTAATAAGCCTGGAAAGTCTCTGAAAGGCAAATGACCCTCTAACAAAGCAGATTCTGGAACCTAATATTGTGCTCCAACTCTGACATTTGTTCTGCAAACTTATACCAGAAGGAGATACATGCAGAGAAATCACCATTTTCACACAAAACAAGGAAAATCAGCTTGTCTCTATGCACTTTGGGACTACTCCAGCTCTCAAGACAGCTGGACAAGGACAGGGACACTGGAGACAGTGTCCAGCTCTCAAAGCACACAACCTGCCTGACAGAAAGGCTGGGGCAGACATATGAAAGGGACTCCAAATGAGGGTTAGGTGGCCGGTCAAAAGTTCAGGATGAAAAACATTACAACAATAAAAGGGTGTTATAAACTGAAGTTCAAGCCTGATCAGTGCTTACATGCACTGCCCTGCAGATAAAACATAAAACATAAGTCCCAAGCACTCTGCCATTAAAGGAATCAGCAGTTTTTCTTGGCACAGGACTAGGGTTATGGGTTTTTTTGCAACTTGGCTCAACTGAGACTGAGAACTGATGGATCCTACCAAACTTCTGCCTCCAGTTTCATTTAGGGAAACAATTCCTCACTGCCTACACTTACTGTGGCTACCCCAGGGGTGTTACCACGGTGCAACAAGGGTTAGGGACATGTGGAGGGTTTAACATTATCCATGGGTTGTCCTGGGATGAGTCAAAGGTGAGGTTAAATCCTCTAGGAGTTGTACAAACACAAACCCAGCTCACTGTAACCACAGAGGTGTGGACTGCCCAGTTGGGGTGACCTGCTAAAAGCGACACTGGGTTTTGAGACTTGATTCTTCCAAAACTTTGGTGTAGAGACCTAGCACACTCTTTATCTATGTTTCAGTCTTTTATTTCCAACCTGGTGATGACAATCCTCATCACAGTCATTAACCAGCTTTATAAAATGCCCTGAAGGTGCAGATGAAAAGCTTCTACACTCTGCTTATTGCTACCAATAAAAAATCTCCAACATGTCACAGATTTACACATAAGTGGAGAAAGAAGAAATCTTCTCTGAGATTGGGATGAATCAGATTCTGTAAGGGCAAATGGTTGCTGCAATACAGTTGATCCTCTCAAAATCACAGGGTTTTAGAAACTTTAAGATTCTCAGTGTCCAAATCAGAGCAGCAGCCCTTCGGACTCATTGGCAAAGTTCTCAAAGCATAATGGTTTTTTTTTAAATTATGGAATAAATTTTATCAGCAACTTCTGTCTTAAATTTAAAAAAAAAAAGTATCTGAATTAGATTAAGACTTGCATTTATCTTTAAAGTGTTCCTTACAATTTATGACTGAAAAAACTAAGAAACTTAAACTTGAGAAAGAACTGATTGAACAGAGTTAGGACAGAAGTCAAAAAAGTCATAAGCAGTATGGAGAGGATAAATAAGGGACACTTATTCTCTGCCTTTTCCAAAATAAATACTGGAAGGCACAAAATGACACCAGTCAGTGTCAGGTTCAAAACAAATAAAAGAGATTATTTGTTCATGCTGAAGGCAAACAAAGTGTGGAAGTCTCAGTCCCAGAACAGAGCAGGTGCCAGGGCTGGAGGTGGATCCAAACTAGAAATAACAAAGTAGAAGAAAAATCCATCAAAGATTATATGTCTTGAAGGGGGATGCTTTTCAGGAAGCCTTTGAACTAGCCATAGTGAGGGACTAAAGGCATAACCTGAATCATCAGCTTGAGAAATTTGCCTGCTTTTTAGGATCTTCCCAAAGTATTTGCCCTTGTCTTGGTCCATATGCCAGAAGAGACAATCCCTGGGGTCTGATCCAGCAGCAATTTATTTACAACTCTAACTTCCACCTTCCATGTTCAGATCCTTAAGAAATGTGTTTATGCCAACAATTTAGGAAGTAAGATAAAAGTAAAAGGAAGTAAAAAGTAAAAAGTTTTAGGGAGTAAAATAAAAGATTTAGTGCTTTGTACACACCTGGTCTTTATATACTCGGGTCACAAAGTCTGAAGTATTGTTATAAGAGGAAAGTATACCATCCAAATTGTTATTTTCCAGCAATATTTCAGGCATTCCAGAAATAACAGGAAAAATTAAACTGAGAGACAGACTGTTACCTAATTATCAGGCATTTTGAAAAAGATTACTGCTTTAATAATCACCCTCTGTCAACAACACAATGTATTCCAATTACACACTAAATTCTAGGCAGAAAAATCACATTTTAAATATGGCCAGCAAAACATTTGGATAATTGTAAGGCTCTCAGGATACTTCCTAATTACTGAAAAATATAGCAATGAAACTCAGCTCAAAGTTCAGCACACAAGTAAAGTAGCTTATTAATCTAATGAGCCTGTGAAGCTGTTCCTTGAACATTGCAGGAACTGATGGAAGTTGCATTACTGCCCATAATGACATTGCTACCAAATTTTATTGCTCCTTGTGCTCCAAAAAACCCCATAACATTTTAATAAACTGTGAAACTTCAAGATGATTACTCCATGGTTGCTCCATGGTTGGATGTAAGAGATGACAGACTTTCCCACTATTTGTTAAACCATAACAAGTTTCAAATCAGGAGTTAATCTGCTGCATGTACTTCTGGAATGCATTAAAAAAAGCATAAATGAAGCAGTGCTGATTTGTTAGGACTGTAAATCTTACCATTATATTAAATACCAGCCATCAACATACTGTCTGAATTAATGAACAGAAAATTGGTCTGCTTAAGAGAAGAACAAATTGATCTGCATTATATTCCAAACAAAACACTGTGAAGTTTAGCTGGTCTTAGTCCTCAAAAGATGAATAATATTCCTGGACCTCTGTTTTGAAATGTGTGATTTGTTCCAGTGCAAGAGCCATTATTTAAATGGGACATACCTCAATCAAAGCCAGAAAGCAATGCAGCAGCCTCTGTCTATAATGAATTCTGTCCAGCAAGCTGATGAGAATTTGCAGCCTGATTTATAGTTGTCACCACATCTGATAAAGGTCATCACTGCATCTCATTTTTTATATCTGCCTTTCTTTGGGGCTGGTGTTCAGTATAAATGATGCCAAAAATTATAATTTTCAGGCTTACAGCCATTTATTCCATTTCTTCAGTCTTTCTTGGATTTCTTCCATCTCTCCTTCACCAAAGAAGTGGTGGGTGCCCCATCCCTGGAGGTGTTCAAGGCCAGGATGGTTGGAGATCTGAGCAATCTGGTCTAGTGAAAGGTGTCCAGTGGGGTTGGAACTGGGTGGTCTTCAAGGTTCCTTCCAACTCAAACCTCTCTATGATTCTATGATTCAATAGCAAAGTTCACTTCACCAACTCCTTACCCCTCTTTCAACTTCCAGGAAATTGTCTGGGTGGTAGAATATATTTTCTGTCTGTGAGTGTAGACACAGATACGTAGTCACACTTAAAAAAAAAACGGTGACTGATTGCAAAAAAACAACGATTACCAGAAATAATGGGCCAGCACTGGGGCTGTACCGAGTCAGTGCAGAGGAACGGGGAGGCCTGGGGAGAAACTTAAAAACCTGCAGAACTAAGCAGAATGGGTGAAATCATAAACCCCATCTGCTTCTCTGTCTTGAATTCAGTCAGAAAATACATGGGCAGAGAAAACAGACCCAGTGAGAGGGAGCTCGTGTCCCTTGAAGCCACTGAGCCCTGGCCGGGAACAGCACAAGACAGCCAGACTGGGCACCAGAGCAAACAGCTCACCACAGTGGACAAGAAGGTTTGGGACAACTTTACTTCTGGAAGGAGTAAGTTTGAGTGCTGGCAGTGCAAAGAATTTGAAGGAATTACATCCATCAACAGGAACATAGCTGAGTGCCCAAAAATTTAGTTCAGAACAGCTTCTCTGAACTCCACACTACCAGAGAGGGGAGACTGGTTTACAAGATACTAGCACGACCTGTCTGCCTGTGAGGGAGCTTTGATTATTTGTCAGAGATTATGGAAAGCAGAAAGCAAAACTGAGTGATAAAATATGAGAAAAAAAAAAGTATTTAAATCCAGCTCTAAAAAGTATTTTAATGAAATTGTAATTTTCTATCAGTTTAATAATGGATGAATGACAAATAGACAGAGAGGTTATGAAATTCACATGCAGCAAGTCAGCAGTGAGAGATAGTGAAAGAGAGAAGGTAGAGTCGGGACTGTTAAGGCTACTCCAGTCTTTTAGAGCCACAGATTTAGAGGAAAAGGCAACTTCTTGAGTCCTGATCAACAGATATGAAAGATTATTGAATGAGTCTCAGTCTGATGAAAGCCAGCATCGAGGGAATTATTGTTTTCAATCCCTAAGATTAAGGAAGATTGGTGAATAAAGGAAATTTAAGTCCTGAAGTTGTTCTAAGCCATTTCAGATAGATGGGCCTCCAGATACTAGCAGGATTGGCAAACATATTATGCTGTGTCAAGAGAGCAGACAGCAGCAGGTCCTGTGGGGTGAGCCCTCACCCCTCCCTGGGGACAGAGGTCACTTTGCACCAAGCCATGTGAAGGGGTGCAGGGATGGAGCTCTGCACTGGCACAGCAAATGTCACAGGGCCACCAAGAGACCACTGGCACCCTTCTGTTATTCGTCATGGGAGGAAAAGAAAAGTTGTTGGGGGGTTTTTAATGACCCAAAGTAGTCAGTCCTTTGGTGTTTTATCTTACATCCAAAGGATGAGTCTTGCAGGAGCCCTGCAGCACTGCCCACAGTGTGCACAGCATCACTCAGCCCTTGGCCAGGCTGAGCCCACCCTCACTGAGGTGACAGCAATGCCTGAATCAGCCAAGGGTTTCTTGGAGTCCTCCCAGGCAGGTATTGATCAGACACACCTGGATAGCACTCACCATCTAACAAGATAACAGGCAGGAAGATCGGAATTGTAGGACAGATGTTTCTCCAGACAGAATTCGTATTTTGAAAATTATGTACTATAGTTGTATTCCTTTGGAAAGATGCATGAGGATCAGGCAGTGGAGTTAAAACTGAAAAAAAGGTTTCTGCTTGTCTAGCATCCCAGCAAGTCTTCTGAAGGGCCAGGTGAGCCCCAGAACAGTGGAGGGAGACCAGAGTGGGGAAAGAAGTGGCTGTGCCCCATGACTTGAGCATGTCACAGCTCTCATCCCAGCACACACACACCAGGGCCAAAGAGAAGGGTCCTGCTGGAGAAAGCAAACCCAGACCACCCATAGATGACCTGCAGCACACAGGAAAAACCTATGGCTTGCAGTGAGTGCCCGTGTTTTCAGGACTGGGGGAGGCTGGCAGCTCCCACTGCAATACAGTGTCGGTGGGAACAGCATCCTGACTGAACTGGGTACACAGGCAGGCTGTGGCCCAGCTGGGACTATCGACATTCACACCCACAACCCAGCAGAGCCCGAGGGGAGAGAGCAGCCCATCAGCAGCACATGAAGCACCAGGCGTGGATGTTCAGTACAGCTACCTCCACAGCTCAGGTGAGCAACTCACCGGGAAAGTAAACTGGGGGGGGTTCTGAATTTCCTGTAAAAAACGTGTTGAGTGTCACAGGTGAGGGAATAGCACAAGCTGTGGTTAACAGGTTGCTGTGTGAGGGGCCAAGACCCTAAAAACCCTTTAATTCTGCCAGATGCAGCAGAAGCATCTATCTTCAGACACAGCCTGCTATCTTCAGGGACTGGTTTTGAGAGAGAGGGAGCCTGAAGTTTTTGGACATAATGAAAGCAGAGAGGAAGACAACAGAACAGGGTAAATTCACAGAGGACATAGAAACTGTCAGAAAAAAAATACCCCAAACCAGCAAACATGAAGAAGAACCAAACGAGGAGTAAGGTGCAGCACGGTATGAGCAGGGAGGAGGATGAACACAGGCAGGTTTATGGAAACACTTATTTTACTTTGCTTTCATGAAAGAGGAAATTGCATCTTATTTACTAGGCCTGCAGCATTATTGACTCACTTAGGACACTGTCTGCCCAACTGGAGCCAGGTAGGAGAGCAGACCCCCAAGGTCTACACTCCTTGGGGCAGGTGGAATTTACTCCTCAGAGAAACACTGAGAATATATGTTGAACAAATGCTAGGACTGTGCAGGCTCACTAACTGCTGCAAAACTTCGCCACATAGACCATAATGCAAAATAAAAGCACAATCAGTCCCCAGTGGAAGCCTATTCAGGTGTCCAGAGAGATGCAATCACAAGCTCAGGTGGAAATAAAGCTGTTGTGATGATGCATTTAATACTGTGATCTGTTGTTCTTTCAAGACATGCTGCAGTTCATCTATTTGATATTTACAGCATGTACCCAACAAACAACTGACTCTGAAGCTCCCTCCCCAAGGCAGAAGCAAAGATTGTTTTGATACTGAGCTGCTTCCCAGAGAGAAAATGCAGGGAAGGTTTCCCATCCCCTGTCCCCTGGTGCCTACAGCAGGCTGGGATAACTGAGAAAGTGGGAGGCAAGGATCATGAATAGGGAATTGCAGCAAACCCCATTTCCATACCCACAGCTTCATCATGCCCTCAGTGAGCTGGTCCTTAGGGATGGTCCCTATAGACTTTGGCATATGTACATTTTCAGAACCCCTGCCACCACCCTGTCTCTTGTTTCAATCCACCTACCCCCACCAGTAACTCCTTTTTCTTCTGCCTTGCTACTTTGCCAGATAGAAATAAATAAGAATTTCTTAGACTTTGTGATGCTGATACAAGGAGCAACAGGGGACAGAGAACAGCTTGCCTTTAACAACATTGCTACAGCCTTTAATTCCAGCAGACAACTGGAATCCCATTTTTAGCTTTCTGCCATTATGGGTCATTATCCTTTTACTGCTCCCAGCACTTTTTTCCCCACATGCAAGGCTGAAAGAAAAACTTCTTTAAATAGGTGATTTACTATAATTTAGCTAAATGCTGTATAACACATTGCATTGGTATGTTAAGTAAGTGCAACATGATAGAATGTGCTTTATTATGCAAGAAGTGGTTTTAATTGCTCATCATCTCAATGCAGTTGCACTTGGTGCACCAATATAGTGCTTTTAGAGTAGTACCAGTAAAATAAAACACAATTATAGCTCAGGAAAATTCCCACATCAACATGCACCTCTAGCAGGCTTGTAAATTAACTTGTCAAAAGCTTGAAGAGGACTGAGTCTTGGGAAAACTTAAAACTATAAAAATCAGCGATACCAGTCTGTTTCTCTTTTTTATCTAATCTGAAATCTTTCAAGATTCAAACAAACAAACAAAAAAACCCACAAAAACAAAAAATCCAAAAACAACAACAACAACAGAAATTTGAGCACAAAGCCTGAAATCCAGGCAGAGCACACCTTTGAAATTTTGGTCCCAAATTTGAAACCAGGTAAAATTCTGCTGCTGCCTCATTTGTGAGGCTGAACTCGTCCTCAAAGAGCCCCAGTCTGGGAACTTTGTGGGCTCAGATCACGACTCAGTGGCACAGGCATGAAAAGCTGAAATGCATGTGAGAAACCAAGAACTAGTTTCAACTTCAAATAACTCCCTTCCCTACTTCTATCTGCTTTTATAACATATGGAGGGGGGAAAAAAGAGACACTACAATTAGGCAAAAAATGAATGAGAAATTCTCTGGTCTAAGTCCATTTTTATTCCATCCAGGGCAAACCATCTTGATTACAAAACTGCTGCAAAACCCTAACAACAGCAGTGAAACCTCACACCTTGTTGCTTGCTGCCCTCAATTAATTTTTCAGATGACTGAGGGGAGGAGGGGAGTGCACCACACTGAGTTGACTTTGGTGTATTCCAGAGCCAAGAAATCTCCCTTAAAAATTCTCTGCCATCTTATTCTCCTGTTCAGCTGTGCTCATGCCATGTGCTTTTCAAATCCTAGATGTTATAGAAGGAAAAGTGCAGATTGACCCCAGGGTTACCGGACAGCTGGAGACAGCAGATTACACTCATCCCTTTGATTCCCTGCTGGAAACATCTCACATTCAACACAGGCCAAAAGCAATTTAACCCCAGATGACTATTTTCCCAGAAAACAGTCCTTGATGCTTTTATCCACACCCTACATATTTTTCAGTCTCATCATGCAATTGAAGAGAAAAACAAAGTGCAGCCAACAGGTAGCAGGAATCAGCCTATCCCAGCTCCATAAAGTGACTGGGGTGGGTGCACAGCCCCAGATACACAATGGCACAGATTTTACTGGGAATTAAAAACCTTCAGGGCTTTTTCCACTGTAGTTGCTAGCTCAGATGAGAGCCCAAGATACCATTCCTCCTTGTTTGTATCCACCTTGCCTGTTCTGTGCAGGGACACTTGCTCCAAGCACTCCCAGTCCGGTGTAGTCAGTGACCCCCCTCTTCTCTGCCAAATGCACTGGGTCTTATCTGCCTCATTTAGTTTGGCTCCACACAGGGGAATGCATAATCCAAAGTGTTACACCTAAATGCAATAATCCATTTGACACTGAGAAAAAAAAGGAATCCATGAATAAATTTTCATTAAAATGTGACCCCACAGCTCACTCACTTAATTTCTCTGTGCATTCCCTTGGCTCCTTCTCTTTGCCCCTAACCAGATTGCACTGGTTAGTGGCCACAATGGACAGAAAGAACATATAAAGTGTTTTTTCTTGGTTACGTTATTACTATCATGGGCAGATTACTTAAATTTCAGTGCAGACTAAATGAGACTGTTGTATATTAACAAGCAGCTATTCTGTGCGTGCAGCTTCGGGTAAAGTTTTAATTATCTTTGTGTGCAATATTTCCCAATCCCTCTGATGTCACCCTGTCATTTCAGATATGTCTAGCAAGGCATGATTGTGCTGAAGTCTAACTGTATGATGAATCTGTCAGAGACATGGCCATCACCCTGACCTCAGGCTTTTGAAAATCAAGGCAGACAAGAGACGAAATCCAAGACCCCAAGACACATTTTGGTTACCAGTGTATGATTACTTGCTTTGGAGTGGTCACAAGAGGGCACCCTGTTACAGAGCCAATGGAAACACTTTCAACACTTGCAAAGAACCATTAATAAATAATTAGATCCCATGCTGGGCAGGGGACTGGTGTCCTGAGTGAGATGGCACTGAGTGAAGGAAATGGCACCTGAGTGAGAACAGTCTTCCTGTACTCAACTGCAAGGGAGCTACTACTGGAGAAACACTTTGTAATTATGCATAAAATCCTGTTGTTTTTAAACCAACCGATGAGGGAATGAAAACATTACTGTCAGCTAAGCAGGGTAGCGAGGCAACAGAAGAGGCTGCCCAGAGAAGCCATGGATGCCCCATTCCTGGAAGTGTTCAAGGCCAGGTTGGATGGAGCTCTGGAGAACTTGGTTTAGTGAATACGTCCCTGCCCATGGCAGGGGGGGTGGAACTGGATGATCTTTCAGCTCCCCTCCATGCCAAACCATTCTACGATTCCATGATGAGTGAGGAGCTTTTCCTTAGCATCACACACTGGTTTGGTTTGCCTGCAGTGACTGGGTCAGCTCCTACACAGAGTCCTGTACCAAAACCCAGAAAAGATTCCTGAATCCCTTATTTCACTTCTTCTTGTTCCTATTCCTCTCTCTACCATGGAACAAACATCATCCACCTGTTACTGCCGTTGTTCTGTTGGTCTTGAAGCAGCAGTGGTTTGTTGCTAAGAAGACAAATGTGCTGATGCTGGTGCAGAAGCAAAAGGGCTGATATGAACACCTGCTTTAAGTGCAATGGATGAAAAAAGTTACACCAAAAGAATGACTGCTCCTTCCTTCAATTCTCATCAACATTCTGTCCAATAACACCTTCTCAATGGGTTAGCAACTTTGAGCAGATGAGATTAAATCCAAAGAATGCCCTTATTCAACAGAAAGAGCTTGACTTCTTCACATTTTTCTTTATTTTCTATCCTTACATAATTTCTTTATAACTCAGGGCAATTCTTTTTATCATGCATTTCCATGCTTCTATCATGGTCTTAATCTTTCTCTGGACCATTTCTATTCCCATTACAATCTATCTTTTTTGGATAGAGCAACCCAAGCTCACTGCAGTGATCAAGGTGATAATGTCCCTCAAACTGGATAAAAACATGCTTTTTTCAGTATTGTTCTCTCCTGAGTATGGTTCAATATTGTTTCTCCTAAAAAAGTTGATTGCAACAGAAAATTGATTACATTCTCAGTTTCCTGCCCTAGAAGAAGGATAGCAAATATAAATTATGGAATTCTAATAATCTCTCTCTTGTTTTCTTATTCATAGTCTTCTGGCGTGATAGTTTAGCTATATTAGCCATTCTGTGCCCATTAGGAAAAAAAATCAATAATATTATAATTATTGATATGTATTTTTAAAAATATCTTCTTTTGTAAGGCATTAAAATTAGAAAACAAATAAAGAACATGCTTTTATGTTAAAGGTTAATTTGGTTTAAGGCTATATCTTATGCCTGCTGCTGTGTTTGGTATCAGCTTCAAGGCAAAAAGTAATGGCAAACTCTCACGAATGCTGCCCCTGAAATTGACACCTAGAAGAAATAAAATATGAAACACACGGAATAAATATACATATGCACATACGTACTCTTGGGCATGTTTTAAATAAGCGTTTTAAGGCATTTTTTACGTCAAAGTTCACAGCCTGCTCCCCTTGGCAAGGAGAATAAGGAAGGAAAAGATACCTCCAAGTTATTAATAAGCATCTTGGCTTATGCATGAGTATTCTGTCAGGTTCTGTGGCTTAATTATACCTCCCCTGATGGGGGAGATTTTAATACTTTTTGCCAGGCGCTGTGAAGAATAGGACCTTCAGTCTTCTTAGCTTGCAGATAGTTGTTTATTAAGTCTTATCAGAGAGATGTGCCCATAGCTGGGCATTAGACATAGCACAGAGCAAGGAATGCCAAGAATGGCCGCTTTTTCTTGATTACAGGCTCTTTTAAAGGTAAATTATCCAATTAAAACTTAAAACGAAAGATATTTTCTTTTTTCTACCAATGCTCAATAATCCACCCTGTCACATGGACAGGAATGGCGGACTTTTTCATCCAATCATTCCAAATTACTTTCACTGCACGATATGGAGTACTAGAAGAAGAAGGTGGTCTAAAAGACAACTATTATCTTCCATATTGAAGTTTTTTGCTTTTATCTATTTACTATATTAACTAACCTAAAAAGGCTAGATTTTTCACCGTGCAACAACTTTACACAATATCTCATCACCCAGTTTACACCCACGCAGATTCTAACTCCTCTTTGAGGGTATACAGTTTTCTCCATGGTCGAAGGTCAGGAATGTTGATGTACAGGGGGGTTTTATTCTTTAAAACAGGCAGAGCGATATTCTCTGCATTCTGGACTCCAACAGTGTTCCAAGCAATTTGTCTTGTAAAATGAGTCAGTCCATCAGCTGAAGCAGTAGCAGACAGTGGGAGCTGCTGCACATGGCCCAGCAGATGTGCACTAACCCCTCTGTGGGGCGATGGGCCAGCCTGGCCCCGCTGGCTCCGCTCCCTGCTGCTGCTGCCAGCGGGTGAGCATCCAGAGCCAGCTGCAGGAGCAGGTCTGGGGATGGGCTCCTGTCCACCAGGAAATAGGAAAGTTGACTGCTGAGCAGAGAATAAGTGTTTATTAGGGTGGTAACAAGTTCGAGTATTGGAAAAATTTCTGGACACCGTCCGGGCAGAATTGGTGGATTTTAGATGCTTGTCCAAGTCTTCGTGGTTCTTCTCAGCCTGCCTGAAGGCACCACGGCACTCAGATATTCCTACAGTGAATGCATGGCAAAGCCAACACTTCCACCCAGACCCTGGGACGGCTTAGTCTGCATAAATGACCACATGGAACATAACTGCATAAGACCAAAGTCTCTCTGAACTGCTGGATTCACCACCATTCATTGTGGAGTCAATTTTTATAGAGTCAAGTGCATGCCAAAATAATCCTCATTTATCAAACAGATCCAAACTTTTGTCCCTTATGGGGGACTTTTTAAACTTTTCTTTGCTTGAACATTGACATGTCTCACTTCCTTCTTACTAGACTTTGTTTACACTTTTTTTCCACCTCTGCCATTCTGCCTTCCCTGAAAAATTAAAATGCTTTGAAGATGATTACCCAGATTTTGTGAATTATTATGGAACTGAAGCATTGGAAATCAGGTATAAGCCTTTAAAAGAACCTGATATTTTTAAAACATCTTTTCTAATGGTTTTAAACACTGGATTGTCTCCATTTACCTTCCAAATAATTTTAGCATTTGAAGGACCATTTAGAAATAATTATGATAATATCTTTGAGAACTAAAAATATGTTTATATATTACATTGCTTTTTTGAATCAAAGTAGAGTATTTTTGTGTGCTACCTGTCCCCAGAGGCTGGGACTTTAAGTCAAGTAGCAAAATGAAATCTTGTCATCATACCCAGCAGACCCAGTGCTGATTTCACATGAAGCTATGAAGCCCTGCTGGGGACCTGCATGATTTTATGACATTATGATTATTTTGTGTGGCATGATTTGGTATAGGGACCTATAGATTTTACCTCTAATACACAGCAAAATCACCTGGCTTTTCTTTTGGGTCAAACAAATTATACTGCATGCATACACTTGTCTTCAAGTGTCCTGAAACTCAAATAATTTAAACATTTTTGAGAAGTTAACCCAGACACTTCTGAGCACTCCTTGTAGTTCCCATCCCATCCTCTCTAAAATTAGATATGAGAGATGGAAAACATTCGTCCAAGGTTCTGATCTAAGGCTGACCAAACAAAGCAAATAGAAACAAGCTCCCAAGAACCCTTCCCCATGCAAGAGGTCTTAGGTCAGTGAAATTCGTTGATGAAAGAAATGGTGAATGCAAGAGGCTCTGGTGGACGCTTGGAAAGTGTGTTAGAAGAGAAAACTATTTTGGGCAACTAAACAGAAAATATACAAGAGGATCTGAGAATTCTCTGTGCTAAAACGTGCGTGAGGTTCACTGCCCTCTTGCTCATCCTTGTGCACACGCACCTCGCCTCTCATGGAAACAGGATTTGGGGCTGGGCAAACCTTTGGTCTCCTGTGTTCTTAATTGAATTTCCACTGATGTGAGATTTTAAAGTATAATTACATTCCCTTGATCAATGATAATTATCTTGTTCTAAATGTCTTTTAATGAATTATATAAGTCTGGTGCTATTTCTTGTAAAAAAAAAAGAAAAAAAAAAGTGCTTTTCATACATTCAACAGCTTAATCCGATCAGGAGATCCAAGCTCACCGGGGACTTTTTCCTTAGATAAGTAAATCTTTGCCTGCTAAATTTTCAGTTACAATGACCTGATATAAAGTTTAATCACCAGAAATACAGTATTTCCTGTCTTCAAATTATTTAATTATGGTATCTCAGCATATATTTATTTAATATAAATTACAAGGAACAAGTAGAATACATACTGCTCTAATTAATCCTTGGTAAGCATTCCATGTTCAACAAGTGTCCAAGAGCAGTGGAGCAAGCTCAGGGAAAGCTACTGAGTCAGGAAAATGTGCTTTGCACCAAGTAAGAGTCTCCAAGAAGGAGTCAAAGTTGGGCAGGGCAGTGTGAAAAACAGAAAATTACCTTGGTTAAAATATATATTAAAAAAAAAATAGAAAAAAAGTAAGCAAATTGCATCCTAGAGAACGGAGGGTTCCTAGAGATGGACTCTGTCAAAAGAAAAACATTTCTGGAAATCGCTACTGGAGGTATCAGCAGTGTGTAGCAATTAGGACCAATGGCTTAACAAGTGGCCTGAAAACACCCTGAAGAGTTCTCCTTTCTCCATCATCCCTTTACAGACCTCCCTTGAATGTGCTTTATGCTCAACATATCCTGCAATTATGCGTCTCATTTCTTCCATCTGTGCTTTCCTGGGTGCTTAACTCTTAAGTGCCTCTTGCCTAAAATGTTTCTATCCTTAAATCAGCCTGTTAGGAAAACCTTCATCATGTTCATGCAAACCCTTTCTCTTGACCTTCTTTAACTACAGTTCAAAACTGAGTCTCCTTCCTATCTACCCACATTTTCTAAACAGTGCTGGATCTAAGCAAAATAAAATTCCTTATTCTCTCCAAAAGTAACCCTGCTCATGGTGAAACACTGCCAAGCTCCTGGGGAAGGGAGACCATCACCCTCTGCTGTCTCCAGCTTGCTCCATCACTCAGGAGTAGAGCATGGCTCTTGTTTCTCTCCCTCCTCTTGCCTGTGTTACATTCCTCTGAAGAAGCAAAGGAAAAAACCCAGCAACTTTATTTTAGTACAAATTCATCCAGCAGGGCTGCAATTACGGCCATCCTTTTTAAGTCTTATCACAGACAATTTTTTTCACAGCAGTTCCCTCTTCCCCAAGGGCTGGGGACAGCTGGGAGCTCACCCTTACCTGGTTCACAGGTGTCAGCTGGGGAAGAGCATCTCTTGGTGTCACACTCTACCTGTAGCTATTCACATGGATTTTTAATTAACACCCACTGAGAGAACACCTAATCCTTCTCCCAGTTAAACTCTTGAAAAACCAGTGCCTTTCCTTCGCCTCTGAGAGCAGCGGGGTTTTGATTTCAAGCCACTTTGAACAGGATGAAAAAACCTGATCCTTTTCCTGACTGGATTTAAACTGTTCAGCACACAGGCAGGACTGTGCATGTGGTTCTGTGTCTGTGGTTCAGAAACACCTCTGCTGTGAGCCACATTCTTCAAAGTCCCCCACAGATGCTACCGCTCCCTGTGGCTGTGTTTCCTTCTCACTTCCATCCCTGCTGTTCTCCTTTATTTATTTATTTATTTTTTAATCAAAAGGCTCCCCACCGTGAATCCAGTGTCACTGCTGTATGTCTGCCTGGCTGGCAGGTAAAAGGACCCAGCCCTGAATTTATCAGCTTTGCATTCACCATCAGGAACACCGAGCCAAGAAACGCTGCAGTGCACCTTAGAGCAACACACAGCTGATGGGGAGGAGCAAAGGGGGCAGCTTCTACATAATTCCCACGGATTTCTACCTCAAATCTACAAACAAATATAACACACAAAGGAGCTCAAATTGTTCTAGTTTTCACACACCTTTTACAACTTCAAATTATTCTCCGAAGCTGCTTCTCGCTGGCAGACACAGTCACGCCAGGGGGGACTGCCTCACTTCTGAGCTACTTTGAGGGAAAAGCACTAATTTTAGTGGAGTAGGGCTTGAAATAGAAATAGGGAATCTGTTTTTGTTAATGGCTATAAAAAGTCTAGGAAAGCAGCCTGCTGGTCCAACACGTGAGAGTGGGATGTTTCCTGTAGGGGGGGAGTCTATTTTTCCTCCTTTGTTTTTAAAAAAAAAACCGGTGCGAACAGAATCAGGCAGTTATGGGCAGTAGGTATTAGAAGAACCTAGACCAGAAGAAATGAAGTCCAAGGAATTTTTCTGCCTCTTCCAGCCATCTTTGATTCACTAAGTGTTCTCTTTGATACTGCCATAGCAACTGAATGTATTTTCCAGCTTTTCATGATAGGCCATTAAGCCACTTCTCAGCAGTACTGACTTGCAGACTAATTTTCACTCTTTTCAAAACTCCAGCTCCTGCTCCACCTGCAACACCCCCAAGATCCTCCTTGCTTGCCTGGGCTTCTCCCCTGAGTGACCATGCAGCATCATGTTGCCCATGTTCTCCTCATCACTCATCCCTTGCATCTCAGTTCTCCCAGGTGACCTTCATGCCACCGGCCCTGTCCCTGGGCCAGACTCTTCACTCATCCTGGCAAGATGCAGAGACATAACAAATAGAAAGCTATGGCACTGAATGCTTGAGGCCCCTTTTTAATGCATGTAGGTTTTTAGATGTTCTCTAACTAAAGCCATATGTTGATACCTCAGGAGGACATTTCACTCAGAGGCTCAACAGCAGTCATGACAAGCAGGGGAATGATTAGAGTTCAGCAGGCTTTGGAGAAATTAGATCACCTGTGGAGGTTTCCAAATATAGGGTGAGGCTCTTATGGAAATCTTGAGCCCCTCAAGACATCAAACTACTTAAAAACACCACGCACGAAACTGCTCTTTGACCATTACAGTGTTACTTCTGCTTTTCCAGGGTGCGATATTTTTCCCAAACAGGACTTTATCCAGCACATTTCTCCTTCTAAATTCAGAAGTTGCTGTAAACACCAAAGAATTATCATCTCAGTCCAAGAGCAGCACGTGTCCCACCAGCACTCCAGCACTGCAGAGGAGAGGGCATCGAGGCACTGCCAAAGCCTCAGCACCACACTCCTCCCCAGCTTGCTCCTGCAGACTGCATTAATTTTTGAAAGAGCCAAATTGATTTCTCAGTTCATTCTCTCTAGCAGTAATGAACAAAACAGCTACATGGCAGGAATGCTCTCCTCCACGGCCTATTATAGTATCTTAAAAAGCCATTAATGCCTATGTTTCCTGTCTTTAGTGAATGGGTTACTGTCACTGCTGAACTCGGGCAGTTGCCCAGCAGCTGAAAGGCAGGAGTAGGACAAATTCTCTTCAGTGCTCTCAGATCACAGATCCTCAGAAATCCCTGAAGAAGATGATCCAGGATGGGATCTCAAATCAAAACTATGGTTCAAATGGTTTAACATACTCCTCACTTCTTCCTCCATGTGGCAGTCGTGACAGAGCAACCACTGCCTTACCCACTCTGCTTTGGCAACACAGGATGTCACTTCATGAAGGCATTTAGATTAAGAATAGTAATCAACCAGATCTAAAGTACACGGACACTTCCACAGGCAGCAACACTACCTAAAAGCTCATTTAACAATCATCCATATCTTCATGAATCATAACAGAGGATTTCTGAAAGCCATCCCCAGCAAAACCATGATGTGCTAGACCAGAAGAGCCTTCTTAGTCCTTCCCCTCTATTTTCTTCTGGCCCACACAGCATTTTCCTTTAGTGAGGGTATCTTTACCTCAGCATAAGGTCATCCTTACAGGCTGCGGGGCTCTTTGTAACAGGGACTGGAAGTTCATTGAAACCTCTGACACCACAAACCAATACTCCGAGTACCTTCCTGTGTGTCTCAGAAAATATTTCAAAAACATTTTAAAAACCAAAACACTCATAAAAAATACTTCAGAAACAAGTTGTCAAGAGCTTGGATATGAGGTTTGACAGACCAGAACTGGGAGTGGAGAAAGTTGTCTTTGAACCATTAAGACCAGTAAACCCATTCATTTAAGTCTTTTAAACACATACTTAAAACACATTGAAATTAATGAACTAATATTTCTAATTAACAAGATGGGCAAATATTCTGATAGAGTAACCCAGTTTTCTTTTTGCCTTCACCAGATTTACACTAACAAAACCACCTGTGAGCACCTTCTACCTTACATTCTTTTAACATAAGACAGGCGCTGGGGTGGCATTGGGGCTCAAGGGTGCCTGCAGGGGGAAGCAGCTCCTTCCTAACACAGAACCCAAATGTGCACAAGAGTGCAAGCTGCAGAGCCCAAGGAAGACAAATTTGCCCCTCAGATGACAAACAGAAAGATGAGTTTTCCTTTCATCTGACAGCCCAACCTTGCCAAGGGAAAGGCTCCTTCTGCCTTACAGTTTGGATGGTCACTTGGAAGCTGTCAATTGCTCTCTTCAATTACCTGACAAGAGGATGTAGTGAGGTGGGAGCTGGCCTCTTCTCCCAAGTAACAGGTGATGGGACAAGAGGAAAGGACTTTGAGTTGTGCCAGATTTAGATTGCACATTAGGAAAAATTTCTTCACTGATCAAGCACCGGAACTGGCTGTTCAGGGAAGTGGTGGAATCACCACCCTGGGCAGCATTCAAGAGCCATGTCAACATGGAGCTTAGGGACACGGTTTAGTGGTGGACTTGGCAGTGCTGGGTTAATGGTTGGACTGGATGATCTCAGAGGTCTTTTCCAACCTTAATGATCCTATGAATCTTTTGGCCCGTGGAGGAGCAGCCCAGAGACGCCTGCACTCCAGTCAACCATACTGTAGCTTCTAGGAGGGCAATTTTAGTCTTAAGAGCTGTCAAAGGAGCACCTTAGCACAAATCTTTTTCATAATGAAAAATATTAGCACTTACAAAGTTCTTAATATCTATGCTAAGCAACCTATAAATAATTCATTTACTCCACACGCATCTGCCTAATTTGAAATGCATCGGTGCTTTTATCAATACAGTGCAATGGATTTACACTGCAGAGAAGAGGTTTGAGGGCATTTGGGCTATCTAAGTATTGTTGATATGAGCATTATTACTAAAGGTAAACTGAAATAAATTACCTCAGTTACTACATGATGCTTTTTTCAGCATGGTAAATAAAACTTATTAGTTCTAGGTCATTAAATTCAATATTACAATTTAAAAGAGCCCAGAAATTCTATGATGTTATTAGCAAAACATGCAACAGAACATATGTGCTTCAGTACTAAAGATAAAATAATTATTCCATTATATTTAGATATTAGTTATTAGTGTGTTTTTCAAAGGGACTTTTGAGATAAAAGCCCAGCTGCCATTCTCAGAGGCGAGCTGGGCACACCATGGTCCTGGCTCTCACTGAGTGGCAGGCTTCCAAATAACTGCGACGTTTCTGAAAATGTCATTTGGAGCCTCTTGCTAATTTACTCGTTATTCCTCTTCATAATAAAAATAATTAAATATTATTTTTCCAATATTGCAGGTGAAGTGAGTGGGCAGGGACCATAGAGGGAAGGGCTTGATTTTCACATTTTTTTAAGCTCCTGTGACCCTAAATATGTCCTTTGATGTCCTGTACCTCAGTGCTCCTCACTGCTTGAATATATTGTGCTCTTCACTTCACCCTTTATTCTTCCCATTTGGCTACAACTCCTCTGCAAGGATTGTCTCCCCATTTCTGGCCAGTGTCTGGCACAAGGAAAATGAAAACCTCCAGTCACCCATTTAATCACCAGCCCAAAATCCTGACAAGAGCCACTGCAAAATACACTCTCTTGCAAGATGCCAACAGCAAGGCTGGAAAAACATCCTCTAAGAAGTAAGGAATGACGCGTTGCACCCAATCCATCACAATAACCTCTGTCAGAGGCTGCTCTGATGTTTTTTTCTGACTAAAACAGCAGCCAAGTACTTACAATGCGGGCAAAATATATTTGCTATTAAGTAAAAAGACAGAAGATTAGCATAAGTCTCCACAAGTGGCATATGCAGTTCAGTCTCCACTGTTTTCTTTTACATGATGCTCCCTCCCCATGAGGCAGGAGCACTCCCAAGATGCTGGGGGTCAGATTCACAGCTGTCAGGAAGCACTGCAGCTCAAAAGGGCCACAAAACCAGGATGCATAACTCAACCGGCTTCTCAGGTCAGGTCTGAATAATGGCTATGAATTATTGTTTGTAGAAGAAATCAGATGACTAAGCTGCTCTTCAGCACAAAATGATAGCAAATTTCTTTATCCTGATCATTACAAGATCATTACAGCATCCCATCGAGCTTTTCAGAAACCTGAGCTAAAATGCTGTGTGAGAGAAATTACAGGAAAAGCCCAGTAATTGTGAAGCTTAATTACAAGGTAATGTGGTGCTCATGAGCAGAACTGCTAAACAATTAGGGACTATACTAATGAGTAGGCCACCTGTCAGCTGGGAGAGGGCTGAAAAGGCCGGCACAGGACACTCCTGATGGGCTGTGGAGTGGGATATGAAACAAGGAAACATTCCAAGACTACATTTAAGATACGCAGTATGAAAAGAGCCACTGATTGGAGCTCATATGCTTGTTAAGTATATGGACAATATAATTGTAGTTGTACAGGAAAGGGAAGTTCAGCAGAGTGAGAGGCATGGAGTGATGAGGAGAGGAGTGTAGGAGAATCTGTGGGATGAATGGGGCTGGATCAGAGACACAGCTCAGATTATTTGCACTTGGACTGCCAGGCAAGGGGGTGCCAATTAACCACCAGCAGAACCCAAAACTTCCTGTACTTCACTGCTTTACACCTAACTGTGGTATAATATATATGCTATGCTGTCCTGAATAATGAAACCTTCACAATAAAGTCAGCGTTTACTCACACTACAGGGAAAACCTAACCAATAGTAGTCCCTGGAAGTGGATCTAGAAATAAACTCTGGAGCAGTCCATTCTAGTCACAGAATCACAGAATCACAGAATCACAGAATGGCCTGGGTTGGAAGGGACCTTGGAGATCATACAGTTCCATGGGCAGGGACACCTTCCACTAGACCAGAGCTGCATCCAACCCGGCCTTGGACACTTCCAGGGATGGGCCATCCACAGCTTCTCTGGGCAACCTGTGCCAGGGCCTCACCACCCTCACAGTAAAGAATTTGTTCCTAATATCCAATCTAAACCTACTCTCAGTCAGCTTGAAGCCATTCCCCCTTGGCCTGTCACTACAGGCTCCGTGAATGCCTCGCTCCTCTCTGGATCACTCTAAGCAGAGCCAAAGACAACAGTGGTCAGAGCAGTAGAAGGCACATGCTAATTAAACAAATTACTCTTTCCTCTCCCTAAACCATTAGATAAAAATGCAAACTGGAATTTGAAATTACAGTGGCATCACAAAAATTCTAACATGTTCAAATTTACAACTTCGCCACATCTCTCACTGCATGCAAGTAAATTTAATTGCAATTCCAATTTTAAAAAATGCAAACATATCCACAAATGAGCCAAAGACTGTAATCTTTACAGTGAAAGTGTAGTTATGTCAGCTTTGAGACTGGTTCTTTTCTTTTTTCTTTCCTCCTTTAAAATCAATAGAATGACAGAAAGCTGTTGATTAGAAATATGATATTTTTCCACATGCCCAGTGAGAATCAAGAAAATGCTAAAACATGAGCTCATCCCATCATTTTCATGGAACTTTCAGCATATTTTTAAGTGTCACCCTGAATATAAATATTTTGTTTATTGAAACACTTTCTCTAAGATTCACTGAAGATAAAGGAAAGACCTTCCTCATTCGGAGTGTTTGAATCACCCCCTTGCTTACTGGGAAGGACACAGATATTTTACTGACTGAATTATTTTGGGAGCAGATCCCTCAGATTGTTCAAATACTCCCAAAGCATGCAGCGTGCTTCATCTTTGGCCACCAAGTTCCTCTCTTCTGCAATAATGCAGAGGGAAAAGAAGGAAACAGAGCCTTGATGAGCCAAGAAGACTGAATTTTGCAGAGCTCTGAATGATTGTGATATTTTGCTGTATGATTCACAGGGGAGGAAGGGGAAGAAGGACACACAACAGCTACTTGTATTTTAACAACTGTGTGGATCCCTACAAAGCATCAGCTAGGTTTGGGAGCTGGCATCCAATTTTAAATGAGGTATTTTAAAATAAGCAATTTTTTTTTTGCTAAGGCATTCCAGCAATCTTGTTTACTAAGTTAATTAGTTTGGCTTTGGCATTTTTGGAGTCTTTCATTTGCATACTGAAAACTAAGAGACCAATAACAACATGTGCTTAGGAATCTGGCTACCTGTCTTTCATCTTAATCACAATTTCACTACTTAGCCAGCGAGAGAAAGCTGTGGAAAATCCAACTATAACACAGAAAAGCAATTAGCGTTTTAAAATGGCTTTAGGTCCTTGGATGAATGGCACCTTGCCCTTAAACGCAAAGTCACCCTTGGGTAAATCTACAGGGTATATATTGGCTTTGTAAAATTCCTTTAGATGTATTAAAATCAGTGTCAGTGTTGGTCCACATCAAAACAATACAGTAAGTTATTCTAAAATTACCTGGTGTTTTGTCTCTTACAGAAACAATAATTTAGTAAATTCAGAGCTGGCAAGACTGCACTGAAGTCAGTAAGGGTACATGAGAGGACAGAGATGGATTTTAAAACAGTCCAGGTCAGAGTCTTAATAAAAGCTTATATGACTTTGGTATTTGACCATAATTGAAACAGCAAGGGTAATGCTGTTTTTTTCACAGCAGATTGCAGTTTTGTGGAAAACAATCCTTATGTCCACATAAAGTGATACTCATCAGTGGGGGCATATTGTACCCAGCTCTATGGCAGTACTTCATTCTCTGTTCCTGCAAAAGTTTACTTAATTTGTTATCATTGCCTCCACTGTGCTCTATTTGCTATACTCCAGCAAAAAAAGAAAATAGCAGTCAAGGTCTCAGTAGAACACCTTTTCCTTCGTTAGGGCCATCAGGGATATCCATGCCAAAAGGAAAAGGATGCTAGAAAAAAAATCCTGAACTGCAGTGCAGCTAACATTTCCATTATCATCATTCCCAGAAAGTGGTTGTGGGGAGCACCATTCCCACAGAGAACACAGCCTGGAAAAGAGCTCCTGCACTTTGCAGGTGTGTTTGTGAAGGTGTTTATTGTCTGCAACAGCTTTCCCCTCTACTTGAGTGGGTGGCAGAACCTGCAGCTGGGGAATGTGTTAATGCAGCACTACCCTTTAACACTCTCTCTTTTCATTACAGGTATTAAAATTGTTCCCAGTGGGCACAGCAGACAAGGAAAGCCAAACACGAGGAAGGACTTGATCCAGTTCCCCATTAAATTCAAAAGAAAAGCTAATAACTTCCATGATAATAGGAGTTGGACTGGCACTCACATGAAAAGCACACCACAAATCATTTTATTCTCACCAAAGCTCATTCTGACTGCAGCAATTTCCAGTGAGAGCTGGAATCTACATCCCCCAAAGTAGCTCCACTCCAGCAAATCCAACATGCATTAATTCAAGTATTATTTGGTTTTCCTCTGACTGGAAAATGCAAGGCAGCAGAGGATAAAAAGAGCACATGGCTTGTGTGCAAGCCCCAGCCCAGCTGCTGCTGGACCATTTTTTGCCTATTGCTTAGCATTGCTTCACCTCTCTGCCAGGAAAAAATGGATTTGATGAGAGAATATAAACCTCCAGTTTTGTTAATGGTAAAATAATCACTGATGGTGCTCCAACCCCTTCTTCCAACCATGTGTTACATCACTTACTAAGTCCTGAATGCTCCTGGAGAAGAAGGCTGTGGTGTTCCATACCTATCTATGAGCCCACTGGGCAGCCCCAGATAAAAAAGTTAGAACAGTGGCGTTTGCATGTTTAACAGGAGGGAAACTGGAATAGGAATTTGAAGGTTGAAAATAGGGATTTGAGGACATGATTCTGGGCAAACAGCTCTAGCATTTCGAGCAGGGAGTTGGATAAGATGATCTCCAGAGGCCCCTTCCAACCCCAACCAGTCCTTGATTCTGTAATTTCAGGAGCAACATAAAGAACTGGAGGAATTAAGAAGGACATCAAAAAAGCAATGTCCAGGGAGCAAGGAAGCGAAGCAAAGATACTAAAAAATGCTCAAAACTCACCAGTTATCCATTTAGCCTCTGGGTCATGAATCTTGAAATCATCACTGAAGAGATCTTCCACTGTTATCTTCTTCTTCTGAGACAAGCTGTTATCTTCGACTGTAAAACATTCAAAAATAAACCACCATTAATCCAACTTTGAAATGTATCTGAAAGTACAGCAACTGTGGATAGTGACATGTCACATTTCATTTGGAAACAGTCCACATTAAACTTTCTGTCACACACAAATCCCTTCCCTGTCAGTGTCAGTGTTATAAAAGGACCACCTAATGGTTCACTAACAGAACCCTCCTTGCTATGTATGCCTGGTCTTAACAACTACAAAAAGACCAAGAAATGGTCCAAAACACACATTGTCAGACATAACATGATCAAAAAAGAGCATAAGTCATGCAAACACACCTGTAGGTGTCATATTCGACAGCTAAACACTAAAACATTTCTGAAATAATGAGCTACATTTTAAAAAGTACTTAAAATGGCCAATTTTTTATATCTTATGTTTTTATTTCCTTAAGAACTGTCATATGAAACTGTAGCTGGAAAGGTGTTTAACCTTATAAGGGCTCATAGAGATTACTTCAGAAATTCACAAAAGAATTTCTGTGGGAATCAGCCACTTGATTGCAGAAATATTTTTGAAAATCTGTGAGACATAACTCTAAACCCTTAGGTGTTGCATAGCTGGCCCATACTAATTTTAATTTTTAGTGAAAGGATGTACAGTTTCATTTGTAAACATGGCAATATTAAAGCTGAAAATTTTAGAGAATAACTAACAACCTTGAAAACCCAACAATTTTGATTAATATGTTCTTGCTTTCCTTTTCTCCCATCAACTGTAATTTTTTTTTGTTATGACAAGCAGTGACCCTCTATGAATAATTTGTTGTCAACATTCAATTTTTTGCTGAAATAATATTTTCATGGAAACCTTTCAGTCAGCTTTAAATACATTTGCTCTTGTAAAGAAAAGAGGAGGCCACATTCTGAGTATTTCCACAGCAGGAATGTGTGTTTCAGCATCTTTCCTCATGACAGTATCCTCATGCCTGAGGCTTATTGCCAGCCTTAGCTATCTTTAATATTGTTTAGTGCTAAACTTACACTGAACACTTATGATTAGAAAAGTGGAATCAGACTCTGAAGGCATTTATTTGGGGGAAAAAAGTTTTTGCTGTACTAAATTGAAGCCCCTGAGCTACCTGAGATGACAGAAAATTACCCATGAACAGTGTTTTGTTCCACTAAAAGGTGTTTCAGAGCAAACTTTCATTTTTACCAAATTAAATTATATTCTTCAGTGTTCATATTTTTTCCTAGTCTGGCTGAGGCTTCAATCACACTGCTCACTGTGGCTTCCAAATACCAAAACCCATCAATGCAAGTCCTCAGCCAAATCCCTCTGTGTGACAGCATTATGCCAAGTTATTCTGCATAATTTTATTTATTAAAGTGGAAAATATAGGTGACAAGGACCTCAGGAAATTATTTCAATTAGTTTCCACCGTGGTGCAAGTCCCCAGAACTGGATACCCAGGGAGGCCAGGAGGGGCAGAGCAGGAGCTCAGAGCCCACACAGCGGCCTGGGCTTGTGCCTGTTCCAGGAGCTGCTTCCCAAATGCCCTCTGGAGGAACACAGACACCCTCTTTCCCCCATGAGGGCATAAGGACAGGCACAAGCAAACCTCTGTGCTGGAGATTTGGAGAGAAGCAGGGTGGGAAGCCCTTCCTATTCCTCCTTTTTGTGCAGGATGGGGACAGGCAGTCTGGGAGCTGCACCATCTCTGTTCCTCCACAGCACTCCAGCTCCTCGTGAGGGACAGCAGGAAGAGGGAGAGGCAGAAACTGGACTTTGCACACTTAGGAGCCTCTCTAAGGAAAGAGGTGAGGTTCCCTTCCTGTCCCCTGCCTCAGGCTGTAAGAGCTGCAAGAGGTCCTCTCTTGGATCATGGACTACATTTATCTCAGCCACAGAGCTGGGGACAAAATAAATAACTAAATAATTAATCCATCAGTGAATTTTAGTGAAAAAAATCAGACTTCCTGACCTCTCCTCTAACAGACAGGTAGGTCAGAGGGCTTATAAAGAACACTTTCTCCATTCCTCTGGCCCTAATGGAGACATCTATGGAGGAAGAAACACAATTGTGGGATCTCAGGCAGCCCACTCTGTCCTGATCAGCAGACTCTAGGTGTGCCTCAGGGTGTCTAAGCCAGCTGGTACACAGGTTGTGTCCACACCCAACTGCAGGGACCTCGAGGCCTCTTTGGGCTTATGGAAGGACAGGATTCAGCATGTGCCACCATTTTTTTCTTTGCATTCATATCCCCCAGCCCAGTAGATCCAGATGGCAGCATGGCAGCAGTGCAAGTGGCACAGGGGCTTGAGATCTGAGTGCCAAGCCACAAACCCAGCATCCAAACATCACAGCTACGTGCTGAGAGAACCGAGCAGAAACCATGTCCATATTGGTTTTGATTCAATATTAGAGGCATGGCAGGAATCCTGTGTTTGAGTTCATCTGCTTGCTCTTCATCCTTGAAGTCAGCGCACCCAAACAAACCTGGGCTGAGCTGACAACACCCGGCTCTCCAGAACACAAAACTAACAGATCCTCCACAAATCCAGAAAACTCAAACAAAAAGGAGCAAGGAGCTGACCTCACTGCCTGTCTTGCCTCCTCTGTTTCAAGCTTTTTCTCAACTCCAGACATGCTCAGAGGCTGCTTGATAGGTCAGAAGGCTACAGCCACCTTTGGGTGCCCACCTTTCTTTCTATCACCCCTGGTGCTCAGCCACAGGCTGGTGTCAGATGCTTTCCTCACACACCTCCTGGCCTGTTGTGCATTGCATGTGAGGGACAGGGTGTCCATCTCTTCGTGGCCAGCACACCAGGAGCTCCTTTCCCACCTCAGCACACCTGCTTGATCTCTGGGCAGACCTAACCCCTCTTTTCCCCCAGATGTACTCTCTGTCACCAAAAGGCAGTGGCCAGACAAGGCAAACAGGCAGCCTTTCCCCCTTCTGTAATATCCCACCTTTTTCTAGTGGTGTAAAATGCACATTTATAGATAACCATTGTGAACAAACTGCTCCCCTGCACAGCTGGTCAAAGGACAGTTCCTTGCTCTTTCTGAGTATCACAGGTGCTGCAAAGCTTTCTAGGCAAAACCTTTGACTGTCAGACAGCATGCTGTGAATTAATGCTATGCAAGGACTAGCTCAGTACCTCTTCTGAGAAATGTTTCTTATGGATTTTGCAAAAATTTTAATATGGATTAGGGTGTACTTTCTTTTTTTTCAGCTAAAAGGTCAGATTTGAAAGGAGCAAATGTGATGTATATCTCCGGAAAGCTTTAAATATCAGGAACGGATGTACGAGAAAGCAGCCTCTTCCTAAGCAAAATGTCTAGCAGAATTTGGGAAGGTTTTATTTTACTCACAATTTCTGTAGGACTCTTTTCAGCTTTGCTCTGTGTGTGTGTGCATGGGAAGACTTTCAGAAAATTTTGCATGTCTTTATATCAATACACAAACAATGGAATGGGACCCGCACAGGTGCCACATGCTGTGACAAGTGAGGAGCTGCCAATTAGGAAAGGCTCAGGCCAACACTGTTATCGTTTGTATAAACAGTTTCACCTTTTTCAAAGGTGTCAGAGGTGGGTGGAACGGCAGGACTCACAAACACATGAAATTGGGGAACCTCAGCATAGGCAGTGGTGTGCGTGTGGGGTCCTATTGTGTAATTAAATGTAAACTTCCACCAGTTGCTGCTTCTTTTGAGAATGTTGTTCCAGAACATCAAAGGCTATACAAATCATAGAAATGTTGAGATGCTTTTAGGATTTTATAAAAGAAGACACAGGCATTAGCCAGCAATAGAGCACTGCTACTGTAATTACAGTGTCTGCTGAATGCAAAATCCACTGCTCCCAGTTTATGAGCTAATCTTGGAGCAGGGTGAGTGACCTGCCCCTGAGAAACCCAAACCAGTAGGGATTTCAGCCCTTCTGCAGCTGAATCCAAAGTTAAAACCTTTAAAGGTTTGGGCTGATTTGAAAAAGAATCTGGAAGAGATATACAAATCCCCTTTCCCCCCAGTTATGAAATACCTTAACCATTATCTGCCCTGCTAAGCAAATCTTCCCCACTCCCCACTTTACCTGTTATTCTTGACTTTGCAGGAAACTACCCAGGAGATTACCCAAGTTTTCCCAGTGTTAGTCCAAGGTATGGGTCCAAGTAACCACTTTTCTTTGTCTGAGCAGGGACTACATGCCTGTATGCAGCACTCCCCCCATTTTGTTCAAAATTACTCTCTGGAATCAGACACTGAATGATGTTCAGCACTGAGTTTAAAGCATCTCTGCACCTCAGGCCTTGCTACTGCACTGCAAAGCAGGCCTTCAAGCCAACACCAAAATACTGAGGTAAAAATGGTTTCCCAGACAGGAAGAGGACAGAGATAGACAGGAACAAGTAAGGGATTCAGAGATAAAATGCAAAAGGTTGTTTGTGCTGGTGTGACAGCATCAGGCTGGACTCCAACAATATCATTGGAAGGAAGAATTAAAAACATTTGAATATCCTCAAGTACTTTGCTCAATCCATGCCAGACTGCATCACCCTCTTGGAGGTTTTTGCAGTTAAGAGGGGTTTTCATTTGGTTGTTTTCTTTGTTTTTTCCTGATGTCAGTCCCCTACTTGGCAGCTCCCCGTGAACATCCACAAAACTGCTCTGTCTCCTTCCTTCACTGTGCTCCTGCCCCTTCCTCACCTCTTGTTCACGTATCCATCACTTAATTCTCTGTTTGGCCACCAAAGGATAAACATTTCTTCTTCCACAGAACTATTCTATGGCAGGGAAATGCAGACTCTGCTTCTCCTTTTGGAAAGGCTCCTCCACCTTCCCCACTCCCACCTTGTTGGGACATCCCGCTCAGGATTAGCAATGTGGTACTTTTTACATTTGTCAAACCAGCCTCAGTGCCTCACTTAGCACTGCCTGGCAGGAAATGCCCATGAAATGAGCCTCCTGTTCCCTTCTGTAACAGCCCAACCTCGTAACAAATTCCAGGGCCAGTGGCTTAGAAGAAGACTGAACTCAGCTGCTACCAGGCCACAGCAGCAACCTGAGCTCTCTAATTTACCCCGTAGTCTCATCATGAAGCACTCTGGATCCACAATAAAAACAGGAGCAGTACTGAGCTCAGAGATTCTGCATCTACATGTAGGACACAATTCTGAAACGTCAACAGGGGAAAAAAAAAAGCCAAACCCAGTTTACCAGCAGATCAGGTAATTAGAAATCTCAAAAAATATGAATGGAAATTTTAGCACAGAAAGTGACTTTGCATATTTCTAAGTTTTGAGCATGGACACCCTCTCAACAGTGTTATCTGGAGGTGTTGCTGGGTGCATACTAAAAACTGTGTATTTTATGTGTGTGCACACATATCCCAAAGGGAGAATGTCTTTGTGTGTGCATATAAAATATAAATTAAAAAATACACTTGTGAATTTTATTTAAAACTGAATGTGAGTATTTCAAGAAGGAGAAGAAGGAGGACTCTGGAAACTACAGGCCTGTTAGTGATATTTCAGTGCCTGGTAAAGTTATGGAGAAGATTATTCTTGGAGGTTGAAAAACACCTGAAAGAGAATTCAGTCATTGGTCACAGCCAGCACAGCTTCATGAGAGCAGAGTCCTGCTTATCAAATCTGACTTCATATCATGGCAGGGTAACCCACCTAACTGATCAAGGGAATTCAGTGGATGCAATCTTTTTGGATTTTGATGAAAGTGGCACCCGTGGTCCCATCTGTGCAGTGCAATTGCTTCAAGACAACTTGGTGAGGCTCACAGGTATGGGCTTGGGAATCTAGGCTTTAGTGTGCATCTTTGAAAATCTGTGCTTCTGTAAAACTGGAGACAACATTCCCATATATAAAAAGTTGTGCCTGATGTGAGTGTAGTCCACAGACCATGCCCCAAAACATCTCAGAGATGAGCAGCACTGTCCAAAGATGTTGAATCTGAACAGCAGCAAAATTAATTTAATAAATTATCCTTCATTAAGTTTAACCTTAATTAATTTAATTACATAATTAATCTGGCATAACCATATGGTACTTACATTTACATTGAAAACTTCAGGATAACATTAAATAAACTGAATATGGCATGACAATAAATAACCAAAAAAATAATGTGCTGATGGTTTCACTCATTTTCAAATTAACTCAGTGTACTCCTGTGTTTCTTGGTTTGTCACTGTCTCCCATTCATCATACAGCAGGACTGTGGGATAAGAATTTTCTTAGGGAAGATGGCCCAGACCTGCTGGACTGCATGTACTTTCACATGTAATGAGCTGGAAATTTTTGTCCCACAACTTCCGTCTCATTTTTCCACTTCACTACCCTGTGCTCTTCCACTTCCTGAGGTTCCATTTCTCTCTAGCCTCCATTCTGCTCCTCAGCTCTGTGCTCTCTGCCCTGCTGCTCCCCAGATTCTCCCACTCACATGTACTCATCCAAGGAGGAGTCCCTGTTCTTCTCCTCTACATCCCTAAGCAGGGAACCTTTGCCTCCCCCTGTGTTTTGTAGCTCCTCGCTCTTTCTGACACAGAATTCTCTTTTCTATGTCTTGTCTCTCATTTTGTTTGTATTTTCTTATTCAGTTCACAGTCTTGTCAGTGCTGCTTTACTTCTACTCCCTAAGTAGGCATGGAAATTTACAGGGCTGTATAAATACATAATAATCAATAATCACAATGACACCACATTAAAATTCAAGCCTACAACACCAGCAACTACTGTAAGAGAAGTAATTTACCAAGGTTACATGCACAGAACTTTGCTGAAACTTGGTAAAGGGATTAACTTAAAGAATTCCTTATTGGGAAGTTGCTAATTATTTGCTGTGGATAAGTACTATCTGCTATATCATTATCTGAAATTGCTTTGTAAATACTGTGGTCTGAACTAAAACTCAGTCCAGCTGAATGGGATGGGATTTAGGAGCCAAAGCATAGGCATCTAATACCATTTCCAGTGGTCTGGGATATGACCCTCAACTGGCAGCTACTGCTCCATGTGCACATGAATTTCAGAAGTTCCTGTGCCCTCACTGACTGCCCTGTGGGGGTTCCTCTCCTACCCTGGCACATCTAAATTGACACTCCCCATCCATGTTTAGGCAATCAAGTTCCAGCCTTGTGTCCTCAGCTCAGCAGCCCTGATCTCTGAACTGAAATGTAAAACTCTAAAACAATCTACCTAAGAATGGCCTTGAACTCAGCTTCACATCGAGATAAAGTCAGGAAGGAGGATTCCTTTGATGTCGACTTTGCAGTCAGTTTGCAATACCTTTACTCTTGGAAGTGTAAAATTACAGAAGAAAACCAGACTGGAAGTGAGTTAAAGGTTATAAATACCTGGTGTCAGGAGTATGACAGAGGTGACAATCAGGGAGCAGATAACAAGAATAACAAGTAAGGCAATTGCAATTCCTTTCCAGTTTCTTTGAGGAGGATTACTCCCCACCAGCTCCTAGAAACATCAAAAGAAGATGAACATTTAGAAAAAGGTACTTAGACATGGAAACAAGCACAGAATCCAGACAGCAAGGTACATCTACAGAACTACACCCTGCGACCACGGTGGGTGATGCCCTCGAGCCGAACACAATCCACGCTGTTATAATTTATGGAGGCATTAATTGAATTAATCCCAAGTCATTACACAGTGAATAAATGCAATGCACCCACAGGTGGCTCAGCAGTGGAACCCACACTCCCCATTACCTCCTGGCACACGGGCACCATCCCCCATCCCAGCACTCATCCAAACGCACTCATCCACGCCAATTTCCTACCAACCCTCATTAAGTCTGGGAATGAGGAGCTTTACAGGAATTTTCAAGAGACTTTCATAATAAGATGTCAGAGAAGCATAGAGGAAGATTAATAATTCACAGGGGCATGTATAGAGATAAAAATCAATAAGGATATCCCCCTGGTGAACTTTCCTGCCTTCCCAGAAAACACGACATCTCCTCAGGGCATTCCGCGTGCACTCCTAGGTTGGTAGGTCCAAGGAATTGAAGACAGGCTCCTTGTCTAGCATGTGCATTAAATTTAATCACGTCCTTAAAACTTTAGAATAAAAGCTCCATCACCACTCACTGATTAGCTCTGACTGCACTGTGGTTGCACCATATGTTCTGCCTACGATGTATACAGCACCCCTGCTCTCAGGACTGAGGTTTTTATGAAGTGCTGTGTTTGCAATCACAAGATCTTAAAAATTTATTGCACTTTCATGCATTTTGCTGGATTCCTTTTAGCATTTTGCATTATATGTGATTTCCTGCACGCACTGAAGCACCCACAGGAACTGTATGAAATATTAGCGCACACCACTTTTCTGGGAGGCTGAATTCAGTCAAGGGATCTGGTCTCACAGCCAGAACAACTCTGGATGCTCTTCCTCCTTGTAAGACTCATCCATTTAGGATTTTTGCCTCATTTACTTTATTATGAGGGATGGTGTGTCTAAAACAAAACTGCTGGTTCTTCTTTAAAAGACTACTTTTATTTCCATTTTAATTTTTTTATGAAAACAAAAAACTTTCTAGTAGACTAAGTTCTTCCGTTATTCAGAGTTTTTTTTCACTTCTGTTTCTTGTACACAGCAACAAGACTGGGACAGTCAAGTCAGGCAAACCTCACAGCTTTGTTTTCGGAAGATGCTGGGAAATATTTTTCAACCTTTCCCTAGAATGCATTTTACGGAAAAAGATGATGTCTAGACTCTCTTTCCATATGTTTGGGGATCTAGCCACTACAAAGGCTATAAATCTGCCATGGAAGGCCAAGTTTGAGGCATTAAACACCTGATGCACTCCATCATTTATTCTAGTTCTGGAAAAGCCACAAGGCTTCTCCTCCTTCTGGCAAAGAGGTGTAGAGGTGAGCACACCTTCCCCTCCTTGTTTCCCCCTCATTTGCACTTGGCTTTCTATTTGAAGCAAAAAATAATTAGAAGGAACAAATTTATAGTTTACTATCGTTACTGGAGAAAAATCTGAAAAGCAGGTCAGGAGCTTTGAGAAATGCAATTTTGGCAACAAGCAAACAGAATAAATACTTCCATTTCTACAGATTCCTTACACTAATTATGAATACTAATGTTATTCAATTTAATCTTCTAACACAATTTTTGTGAAACTGTTATGGTCTCCATTTCTCAGGTGATGCAAAAAGGCACAAACAAAAGTCTGTGACTCTCCTAGAGAAACAAATTGATAAATGAGCCAGGAAAATGAAAGCAGGGCTTCTTAGTAAGTGACAGAAATGTTCTTTCTTTCACAGCAGGGTGCAGGGGGATCTAGAGGGAAACAGGAGAGCAGAGGAGAAGCTGCTGAGAAACCCATCCAAGACCTCACAGTGTCTTGGGACAGGGGTGAAACACTGGCAGTGTTACAGAACTGACGGCAACAGTCACAGTCCTGAAAATAATCTAAAACATTCTCACCACAAATGGTGAGAAGTTCTAAAATTGAAGAAAAAATTAGATCACGGACTTGAATAACATCTACAAACCCAGATGTAGTTCAAAAGCTTAATAAAACCTTGCATTAAGTGTGATTTCCCCATCTGTGAGTCCCAGTGTGATAGAAATACACACACGTACTTGAGCTTTCAGGACATCTGTACTTGCACTGAATCCATTATCAAGTCAATCCCATTAATTCTCCAGGCATTCAATCAATATTTGAACAAAATCTCAACAAAAAAACTGCTGTGAATTTCTAGTGTATCAAGAGGAGCAAAACTATTCATAAGCAAAATATTGGGGTTTAATATACTGCAAAGAAGTAGAAAAGAGCATTTTCACTTTCTTTTCAAAATTCCATCAGGAAATTTCCCCTGGTAAAAAGGAAGGAGAGATAAATGACTTTTCAAAGAAAGACAAACAGCTTTATTCAGCACAGGTTTGGAAAGCTGCTGTTTTGTTCTCAATCCTTTGAAGCTTCTTTTGATAGAATCACTCACAGCAAAACTGCAGACACATCACACCATACTCATGATAGCACTGCCACCTTAAATTATCCGTGTCTGTGTTTCTGTTAATTCCAGAGGGATGTTGCTGTGTCACTGTGACCAGCTTTTACCTCTAGGGCATCACAGCCTCACCAGCCTGCGATACCCGCTGCCCTTGGCAGCAAACCCTCACCCTCCACTGGCATTTCCCACCAGCAACCATCAGCTGCCCGTTCACACTGCTCAGGGCAGCCTCTGTGCTTGGGACGGAAGCCAGGAAGGTGTTTAATTCAGCCCTAGGCAGGTACTGATTCCAGCACATAAATGATGTTCTTGAAGTGGCAGCCCAAAGAGCGCATTTCCAGCACACGGCACAAAGCTGGAATTTGCCTGTTCCTGAAAGACCCAGATTGCAGGGATAAACACGGAGCTCTAAACCCACCAGCAAGCAGATGCCCTTTGTTTTAATCCTAAAGACACCAAATTTGGGTTTCATACTGAAATCTGAGCATACGAAACAAAGGGAAATAAACCAAGCACATATGGTTTCTGCTCTGATGAAAAGAACATGAAAGAAAACATTAAAGTCACTCATCAGCAGGAGCCACCTCTTCTCTGCCTCACATGAAGCACTAACACAACATCTTCATGACCTGTGCAAGCAAGCTAAAACCCTTCAGCCTGGTTTTCTCCTTCTTTTCCTTTGCTGTTTTTTTTTTCACCTCCTTCTTCCTATTACATGAAAACGAAATTGATTTTGGATTCAGAAAGTAAACCAGATGTTTTCACAGGTTTTTACATAAGCACACTTCATTGATGCTGCATATTAAAAACTGCAAATGCTATCTCTTACATCTTCATTTGTGATTGAAAAATGTCACTACCCACCTGTGAAGTTGATTTTGGAGCCATTAAACTAGACATCTACAGTATTTTAAGACTCTAAAATACAGATATACGGTGACATATTTTCCTGCCTGTGAAAGAATCACTGTGCTGACATGTTATGGATGAAGGCTGGATGTGCTCCAATCCAAGATGCTGTCAACAAAATTATTTCTGGCATGTTTATTTGAAACCTGCCAAAAACCTGCCAGCACAGTGGTCATATTACAATAATATAATAGCTTCTTAAAACAACTCATCAAGCACAACTTCTTATTTCTTTTTTTAATAACCATGTTCTATATGGCTGAAGGACAATACAGACATGACTCTTGAAGTATAGGTATTATTTAATAAAAACTTATACATCCTGGACCAAAATCTTTGAAGTATCAGTAGTGAGATAGTCATGGTGGGCCTCTTAGTCTTTTTCAACACAGAGCTGCCACTTTTGTGCAATAACAACAAATCCTGTCTGTGTTATATGAAATATATACGTTCCAGATACAGGTGCTGTATTTAGAGGTTCCTGGCAGAAGCAGGTGACACTGGGCCATGGACATTGAGCTCTGGACTCAGTTACACTGGTGTAAATCTGAAGCAAAAGACAAAAGAAAATCCAAGAAATTAATGGTATGAAATAAAAGCAGGTGCAAGATGTTTTGTTGGCCTCAGAGGTGGCAGGATGGAGATTTATAGCAGTAATTTTGTAGTTTCCATACTTGCTACTCTTGCAAGCTCTGATTCTTGCTTCTTTTTGATTTATTTCCAATTTTTGACCTTAAATACAACACTTACAAACACAGCAAATAAAAATTCTTCTAACAAGCTTGTTAAGACTGTTAATTGAAAAATGTGTATTACACCTTTCACTCATGCTGCCTAATTCTGAATTAGGACTTCTGTCTGATGAAATGTGGCTGAGTGGGGTGTTTCTTACAACTCAGCTCACCAAGTCCACAACATGGCACAGAATAAAAAGGTATAGGAACACTGTTGTCCAAGACAAAAACTCCTGTGAAGTTCAGCGGAAAAATAATCTTGCCACTAATTAGGTCTTTATAATACAAAATTGCAGCAGATGATACCTGCTGAATAGTACAACAAATGAGCTGAGGAGTGGGTAACCCATACAGTTATTAGATTATCAACCTTATGGTGCAAAAAAGAAACACTAATTGCAAATGATAAAGGCAGTAAACTAGATGGATTGCAGTGGTTACAGCAGGAGCTCACTGAGACTCCTGGTTATTCTGCTGATTGATACTGCATTGTTGTCTCAACACAGTCCTCCTGCCTGGATCCTCCACTGCTCCCCTGCCTTAAGCCTAGGATGAAGGCTCTTCGTGGGCAGGAATCATTTTTGATACCCTGCTTGGCACAGAGGAAACCTCAGCCAGTACAGAATTTAGGAAGTATCATAACACAGATGAACTATAATAAGCATGTAACTGCATCATTCTCACCTCTGAAGTCAAGCTGAGTTACTTTTGCTTGGGGATATTTTATTTATTTTCTTTCCTTTCCTTCTCCTCCCTACTTGCCTCCCTCCCCTCTGCTGCTGCAGACCACCCTGAGCTGTGCTCCAGCTGGAGTGTGATGCTGAATAACAATCAGTCTCCAGACAGACACAGAGCCTGAGCCTGAGGCTACGGTAAACTCACTTGTTGAGATGCTAGAGGTGACACTTCAGAGTGAGAGGAATAAAAACTTGCTCTGTTTTCACAAATGAGGCATGGCAGGTACGTGGGCTTTCCTGCAAAACCCCAACAGAAATAAGAGGGCTAAAACCATCTGCCTGTTGTGGTGATGAAAGACAACTATGTTATGTTTTTCTTCATCTTCTGTTGATGCTTTTAGTAATAGGGAGCAATGACTTAGTAACAGTGAACATCTTTGCTGCCCACTCCCCAGCACTGTGAGACAAATCTTTTACCCTGCACACAATGCAGAACGTTCTCCTGCCCTGCATTTCTGGGAGGCCCTTTTATGAATGCCCTAAAGCCATCCTGTTTGGTTCCATCTCCTCCCTCCATTATCTGCAAAGTGCACACAGGCAAATGATCAGGGGCTGGGCACTAATGGTGTGTTTGAGAGTGATTGAGGAAAAGGTTGTACCCGAAACACTCAGCTCCCCGTAAAATTAAACCTTGCATGTTTTATGCTGTGGTAGAGCTTTCGGTCTCACATGTTTCCATGACAAAGTCAACAGGAGAAAATGAATGCCATCTGCGTCCCACACCTAAGTGCAGCTTTAACAGACAACAAGTCTTCCATAGTTTTAGAGCAGAAGGCACCAGATCCTCAGCTAGCATTGACTGACACAGATCATTGGCTCCACTGGAGCCAAGACAGTCTGCGTCAGCTACAAATGAAACCCAGTGCTGCCTCTGAGTTAAAAGAAAAATAAATCTGTAAAACGGTTTAAATACAGTAATATCTGGAATTCCTACCTGTTCTGGATTGCAGAAATGGATATTTAATAACTTCCCATCATTTTTATAGGCATTATGATGAAACTGTTTTGGATCACCTCCAGACCTTGCAGCACTAAAAGATTAATTTAGCATCTCTGTGTTTTGAACTGGCATTTCACATGACTTTCATACCCAAGTAGAGTAACCACACTGCAACACCCTCCTACTCCCTTACAGCATCTATAAATAATTATTCCTAGTGCTTAGGGTCAGAGCAACTCCATGGAACTTCCAAAATAAATTAGAACCTTGGAATGTGGACTCTGAAATTCTGCCAGAAGCCTGTTCTCAAGGTGACAAAATTCATCCTACAAACACCATCTGGACCTGTTGCACTGTGAGTGGTTCCAGCCAGAGGCACAGCCAACCTCTGACCGTGCCCAGGAGAAAGGAGATGGCAATACTGTACCTATGTATGGCACAGCACTTATGTGACTACAGCTATCTTTAGCCAAGAACTGTGTTGGCCTTGATTTAATGTCATTTTATTAATCCCCTTCACTTTCCCCCCACCAGTCTGGTTCATTCCGGTGCTGTAACCCAGATGTTTTTATAGCACCTGGCACGGTGGGACTGTGAATCCTCTCAGGGGCCCTTAGCTGCTACTGTAATTCAAGTCATAATTAAAGATCCATTCCCACTACTGACAGAGCCCATAAAATCAACAGCATTTCTTTGATTTTATTTCAGTGTTTGATATAAGCACACACATTCATCCGCTAAAACAGAAGCAAATCATCTCCCAGAGTGAAATATCTGCCATGGCACCAGTAAAACTCGGTTTGATGCTTAGGGTTTTATTCCAGAGGAGTCTGTGTGTTCACCAAATCCATGAAAATGCTTGGCAAGCCCAAATGCCACAGATCATATCACTGATCCCAGGACCCCTCCATGCCACAGCACTTGCCAAGCTTCAGTTTTTCCACTACAATGCTCTGACAGCCTGGTTCCTTCCAAACTGAGCCACAACACACACACGAGCCCTGAAACAGCTCATACCCGTGCAGAAAGCATCTGCAAAGAGTGGTGCTGCCAAGGCATGCCAGGATGGCATCTCCCTCCTCTATTTCTTGAAGAATTAGGATCTTAAGAAACAAGAAAAGAAGCTTTCCTGAAAGATTTGAGAGCTTGGCAAAACAACCTCTCAGCTTTGTTTTCTCCCCTAATTCCAAAAAAATGCCATCCTGCTTACATTGTAAAAAGGCAATTCCAATTTTTAGTGAAACTGTATTTCAGTTAAAAAAAAAAAAAATATTCAATCTATGACTCTGAACAGCAAGAAAGAATTTGTGATAAGTGAAATAGTGAGATGCTTGATCCCCCAAGGCGGAAAGACAGCATTAAAAATTTGGTTCAATATTATATTTTATTAATTCCTAGGCATTTTTTTTCAATTTAGTTTACAAATAATTTGTTTCTAAATGGTACAGGAAGGAAAACATGAGGCAAACAATGTTTAATTCCTAAATGACTTGCTTGGGAGCAATGGGAGGAAGAGCTATGAAGACAGCCAAGGTTTGAGGTCACTGTGGTGCAGAGACAGTGGGAAGAGGAATATGAAATCCATATGTACAGCGGTGGGGGGAGAGGGGGGGGAATGGATTTTACACAATTTATTTTCAAGCACCAGTCATTTACAGTTTTGAAAAAGACAAAATGCTTGATGTATGGATGTTTCAAAGAAAACGCAATTGCATTATTCATCATTGTACCAATATTTATATGAAGCTGATACTTATCTTATAATTTTACCTTTAAGGGAATCTTAATTTTCTGTTGTTTCTAGAATCAAGTCATTTTTGCTATGTAGGCCTCTAATGTTGCAGTATGTAGCCAAGATTTCAAATAAAATTATGGAATGAATATTCTTCTCTGATACAAATTTTAACTAAGTTGAACAATGGAAAAAGAAAGTGTAAGCGTAGGCCTGCATTTTATACAATTCTGTTAGACAAAAAGACATTAGAAGCTGTGGGAGTAGGATCCAGTATGGAGGCTCTTCCCTCCCAGCTAAGTGGCCTTCTCCCCAGTCTGTACAGCCAAGAGTTTTTGCTTCATCTCTGTCCCCTTCATCTCATCTCCCGAAACTTTCATTCCTGGTTTCACAAGTAAATAAAAACCAGTAAACAAATCTGTTCTCTTGTCCCAGGGGTGATGGGCTGAGTGCTCCTCTCACCCAAAAGCCAAACCCTCTGATACTGGAGTGCATCACAACCTTACCACAACTTCTTCAGCAAAACATTCCCTGGCCCACTCCATACACCAAACCTTTTCTGCAGCATTCCTGAGACAGTCCTGCTATAACGGGCCAAAACCACACTTGGGAGCACACTGGCAAACCCTACCACTGATCACCTGTGCTTGGTCCCCTGCACCCCTCCAGGTTATTTCATCATAGAAATGCAGCCCTAAACTTCACCAGTATCCCAAATCCAAAATCTTAGCATTAGTTCCCAACTCTTCCCCATTTGTGTAATTATTAAGGAAAATCATTTGCTTGAGCCCACCTTTTACTCACACAGAAGTAAAGGGAGGGGGACACAACAGCGAAAGAACAGAAGTTTTGTATATATATTAAAATGCTGACTATTTCTTTCTGGCTAGCAGCAACCTGTGCTGACATCCATGGGCATCACTGGGATGGTGAGGCAAGAGGCAGAGTCCACAGGCTGTCAGACTGTCCTCAAAGTAGCTGGCAGACATCTCACTCCTCCCAATGGGGTTTACTTGGGTATTTCTCAGATATTCTTGAACCAGAAACCACTTCATGGATATCCTGATTTGATGTTCATTAAGTTGTTTTTTTTTTTTAAAAAAAAGTCTTAATTCCCCCAGGCCCTTGTCCAGCACTATCTTAGGACAAATGTGGTTGGAAGCATTACAGCTCCTTGAAGGGTGCTCGGGTTCTTGGCGTGGAATGCCAGCAGCTGGCTCAGCACCGATGCTGCTGTCAGGAAAAGCGACTCCAAGGTCTCCAAAGGTTTATGAGTCTTATGCTTGGTCTGTTTTAATTGATTTCTGTTTTTGCTAGGGTTCTTACAGCACATTACAAGGCTTTGCAAAGTATTTTATTTTAATTTTCAAAACTTTCTGGTTGTCAGGAAACACAACCAACAAATATTAAGTCATTTTTCCTCAGGAAAGCAGGATGCCAAATTTTCCATACTGGGCTGTGTTAACTGTGGCACAACACCACAGGAGCGTGACTCCTTGTACAGAAAGAACACTTTTCTTGCTCATTTTTCATTTGAAAGAATTATCCTTAATTCAGTAAAATTCTGAGATTCAGTAAGTGAATTACAGAGTGAAACGGAAATATCCACATTCCCACTCAAAAAAGAATTAAAAAGAAAAAGAAGCAAAACTGATTGAGACAGAAACTGCTATTTTTTTTCTCTTAGAAGATCTATTTCACAAGGGTCCCCGCCACCAGGGTCACCAGCAGTAAAGACACTGCTTTCATGATAATTTGTTATCTCCATGAACAGTTCATGTTACCATCTCAGGAGCACTGACAAAAACACCTTTTCTCCTGAGTCATGCAGGTGATTTATCCATAAATGTAGGGACATAATATGGAAATAAACATGCTGCAGGATTTGAAAAGAGAAAAATCACTCATGCAGACTCAACAATGTATGTGACAGGTTCACTGCATCCCACGGAAAAATGCTCCAGAGATGGTAAGGAAAAAAGTGTCCAAGAAAGAAGTTTCTTCTCCACACCTCACCAGCCTGTTATTCACAAGAAGCAGGGTTTGGCTGCTGAAATTGAGGGCCTTATCAGACCCAGCAGGCAGAACCATAGCCACACTTCCCTACAGAGCTCAGCACAGCTTTGGATCTATTTGCGATCATAACACATCTTAAAAAGGTCTTCTGTCTTCATATCCCTTTCCCTCTCACTCATTTTGCAAGGCTTAAAGACATCCTAAACTTGTGATGCTGCAGTGAACCTTCCAGTACAGATCTCCTTCCCAGGCACCCAGTCCGAGCCCTCTGATGTGGGGCTGCAAGCAGCACATTTCACCATGCACGTGCCAGTGTCCTCAGAGCTGCTCAGGCCCTCAATTCCCTGTGGCTTCACCAGGATTCAGGCACAAGAATAGTCCTGAGGACCTTTGCCTTGGTGCCTCTCTTCACCTGATCTAGGTTAAAAGATAAAACTCCTCCACAACTAACGAAGGAGTTCAGAAGTGATCAGACATGGAGCAGTGAGAAAGTAAATGGCAGGGGCTGGAATACTGGTATTTTTAAAGATAGATGAGCATTAGCACAGCCAGGAATTCATTTGCCACGTGAAAAATCTATTCAGAGCAGAATGGGAACTCTACCAATTAATATACTTCACAGATGTATCTCTTCAATAAGCAGAGTTACAGGGATCATTTTTCTTTGACACACACCATAAGGGAATGAAAAGGTTAATGTAGTGTATGTGAATGCATTTTTAAAAATCAATTTAAGGGAATTTTCTCTGCTGTAAATTATGCTCTGGCACCAGAGAAAGCCATCAAACTCAAATTAACAAAAGGAACAAAAGAATTTAATCTAAAACTACATTATGATTGTGTTGCTCATTGGTGCACACAAAAAAATCAGCAACATACATTTTATTTTTACCTCTTTTGATTACAAAAAGGCTATTATCAGTGAAAGATAATGTTGAATCATAATTAAAAGGAGGACTCTCCCTCCTACCAGCCTGCAAAGCACAACATTTTCTGTAATGCAAGATAAAGTCATTTTGGTTAGGAAGCCCATTTCTCAGCTCTCCTCACGTTCACTAGACTGTGACCCCTTTACCTCCTCCTGCACACACTCCTGTAATCTCAGAAAAAGTTGGGTTTGGCTTCTGAGCTCCAGACTTCCCATTCAGCAAGGCCTGACATTGGCCTTGCTGGAGCTGAAGGCAGGAAGCTTCACTGGACTCGTGGCATCTGTCTAGAAGATCTGAAACAGTTTTCAGGTTTCCCCTAATTTTAACTGGCAGAAGAGCAAATGTCAGCTGAAATCCTACATTTTCAAGAGATCCAGAACAGTTCCCATAACTTCATGGCACTGCCACAGGCTCTCCACTCCCTGATTTGCAAACTGTGGACTCCTCTCCCCTTCACAATACACGGGGTGTCTTCTCTACCTGGAGAGGACACGAGCAGTACAGTGATATTCACACTCAAAGCCACAATCAGAACAAGTCTTTGAAGTGACACAGCTCCACACCATGTTTCCTAAAATTATCACCCATCACAGCCCTCGTGCTTTTCTCAAGTGACATTTGCTGTCACCAAACTCAGGAGCTGAAAGGTGGCACTTAGGAGTGCAAGATTTGATGGCATGTTCTGAGTCAATGGAGTGAAGAGAGAACATGACACAACTGATCTGTGCTCTTATGTTGGCCACTGTGCTGGTTGCCAAAAGCCACCACAGCACAGCGAAGGAACAGACAGATCACAGGGGCTACTCGGGATAAATCAGCTGCTTTATTGTCCTTCCATTGCATTGCCATAAACACCTGCATCGTTCCCCCTGTGTATTCAACAGCTTTCCACCACTGAAACCTCCCCCTGTAGAGAGCAGATAATGGTGTAAAGAATCTCGGTGATTTGGTCTTCATTCATTGCCAAATGGTACCTTGAGGAACAGAGGCCACAGTTGCTTTGCTCATGGCATATTTCACCCCTGGAGCAGCCCCCACCTTGAGGATCAGACTCCACACTTCCCTGCCTGGCTCTTCACAGTACCATGGGATTTTCTACCTCTACTTCCAGAAATTCTTCATCTGTTGATAAATAATGGCAAGACTGTATGACTATATATAACTGTGGTCTTTTATGTCTGATGAGGTTGCTACAGACCATTTATTCCCTACTCTTATATCTGGTTTGATCTATCAATGAAGGGAGTGTCAAGTGGTACTCTTGGTTGCCAAGATAAAACACAGGGTTAAAGCCACCATTTCACCTAAAAATTGAACACAGACAAGGAAGCAAGCCATGGTACTAAAAAAATTGCAGTCATTTTTGCTACATTAATTTGGACAAGGTGTGTGAGGGAGTGAGGATCAAAGAAACAACTTTGGCTTGCACAGATTCATTCACTGCTTTATAATGCTATAGCAGTGAAGCATATATGCATGTATATATAAAGACAAAACTTTTTTCTCTCCATGTCTTGTCATGGGAAAACAGAGACTCACCCTCTACACACACTTAGCTTTGTACGAGAAGTCAGTTCTTTTTCACTCATTATTTTTTATCTCCTTTGAAATGGTAAATAAACTATTCTTCCATATGCTGAGTGGAGCTGGGCTTTGGCTCCTCTGAAGGAGCAGCTCACAAGTCAATAGCTGCAGTCCCCTCCCCACCAGGCAGGACCAGGCACCAGTGGAGAAGGCAGAAGTTCCATCATCTCACCTAATTCCTTCTCCATATGGTCAGGGACTATGGCCTGTGAATAATTAATTCAAATATGTCTGATCAGAAGTTCAAAAGAATCAGAGGAATTGAAGCAAAGCCAGTGGCTTCTTTTTATTTTTTCTTCTCCATTTTCTTTCTTTTTTGCCATGGGCTTCTTTGGGTTCACAGGGAATAAAAAGGCCCTTAGAGGTTGTGTAGTCCAAGTTCCTGGAGGTGTTCAAGACCAGGCTGGATGGGGCTCTGAGTAACTTGGCCTAGTGGAAGGTGTCCCTGCCCACGGAAGGGGGTTTGGAACAAGATGGTCTTTGAGGTCCCTCCCACCCAAACCATATTCTAAATCTGAAAGCTCACCCCATCCCCATTTGTGCTCCTGACAGTGTGGTGGCTGTTGGTGTCATGTATCTGCCTTGAGCCTCCCAAAGACCACAAAGGCACCTTGAGCTGAGCTGTGCTTGGAACATGGACCTGTCTGGGAGCTGGGAGAGGGGCTGGGGCAGTCAGTGCAGCCACAAGGTCCTGGGACCCCAGCAAGATAATTTAGAGCTGTGATTTGTGACAATGACTGCTAAGCTTTCATTTACTTTTTAGTAGTAGGATGGAGGAGAAAAAAAAAGTGGTTTACGACCTCTCCTTTTTAATAAGAAATATGTTAAGACTGTGTCTTAGTGCCCAGCTAGGTTATTGGAATAGCAAAGAAGAAGCATTGCTTTTTTGTGTACAGTATATTTTGCCTTTTAAAATATTGCCTTATAATGTAAAATGAAAAAGTCATATTATGTACAGGAAAACTCACAGCAAACTGATGGGGCACTACAGACCTAGGATTGTTCTTTTTTTCTCATTTTATTGGAATGAATTCAAAAACATAACCAGAATCTAGTTCATTCTCTTACATAACCCTTTGTGAAGGACTCTTAAAATTCACATCAACAGCATCTCATTCCCACTTTCCCCTTAATTTCCATTTTGTTTAATGGCTTCATCACCATTTACTTGTGATTTTGGTATTTTTTTTCCCTCCTGTGAGAGAGAATAACCTCTCCTGGGTAATAGGACAAAGAGTTGGAATCTGTTTGCTTCTGTTGGGCTTCTGTAAAAAATACATTAAAAAAAATTCCTTTGCAGGGAATAAGCCCACTTCTACTTTTTTTTTTTTTCCCTGGGGTCTGGTGACACAATTCCAGCAATTCCAAGTCCAGCTGCAAGTGCCACGTGAGGAGGTGCTCTGAGTGCGAGTTCCACCACTGCACAGCACATCCCCTTCGCAGGCTGAAGACGTGGAGTGCAAAATAATCAATCTTCCAAGGCCCTAACGAGCTCCTGTGCTACAGCCTGTATGTACCTTGCCATCAGCTTCCAGAGCAACAAAAAATGCCCAGCAAAGACAGAAAAAAATAGCTGGAGGCTTCTATCAAATTTCTTTGTGAAATTACAGGAGGTACTTAACATTTGTCCTATAACTTTTCAAAGGAAATGAGAACATTTGCCATCCAGACAGGAAGTCATTATCTCCCGTGGAAATGAAAGACATCTTGATATAGTCCTGATCATTTAACAACAAAAATTCTGAACTCAGAAAATCTCAAAAGACGACTCTATGAAACTTCTGTGCTTGGGTTCATGCTCAGCATGGACTTCACAAGAGCCTCCCATATTCCATAGAATCCACATTTCACATATCTCTAAATTACAACACAACTCAGTTTTCAGTTACATTAAGCCTTATATTAAGAATTAAAATTCCTAAACCAGAAAATGCACCTGCTGCAGAAAAAAAAAATACGTGGAAAGACCAAATGAGAGAAATAGTTGGAAAAAGTTTAATTTTTACAGAATACTTCATGCTTGTACTAGTTAATTTTTCTGATTTTGAACTAGTCCCCCTCCCCACCAGCTGGTCACTCCATGGTAGGAGTGAACCATGCAGGTGGCAACCCACAGGATGGGTTCAATTTTTGATCCAGTAATGGACAACTCGTTAACCTTCCTCAGTAGTGGTGCTGATTCCAAATCTGCATCCTCCTGCTTCCCCGCTGGTTTGTAGCTTTTCCTGACACTGTTTTGCCAATAGTTTTCCATTCCACAGTATGAGGAGATGGAACACCCTCACTCTCAGAACAGAGATCTGGGGAAACATAGAGGGTTTACAAAGTCATCTATGCAAGATATTTGGGCAACTGCATCGAAAGCAGGGTTAAGTTGTTAAAAGTCATTCGGGTTCTTGATTGCCCTCAGTTTCTCTGCAGGCAAGGTTCCCTAACATCTGTGAAGAATGATGCCCGGTGCCTAAGCACCTCTCCATTTGAGTATCATTTAAAAACCATCTTCCTTTGCTCACTTACAGCAAAAAAAACGATCTCCCACGATAGCTTTGAGGCAGGGGAGCAACCTTGAAGTTGAGCTGAACACACTGGAGGTTTGCTGGGCAGGGCACAGAGAAGGGTGCAGCTCCCCTTATTTCTGCTCAGCAGGACAGGCCAGCAGGCTGCTGCCTGCTCAGCTCTCCCTTGCCAGCAACGCCCTCTCTGAAGCTGGGCCAGGTAACAAAACACATTCCCAAGCTGCAGCTGGTCTTGCATCCGTGCCCACAGGCAGCACATCTGTGGTGTGACCAGCAAGGGGGGATGTAAGGGCAGAATTTCAAGTAAGAGGAGCAGGAGGTAACATCTAATCAGCTGTTTCCATTGCCTTGTCAGGACAGGAGCATTTGAACTTGGCTTGGAGAACACCACTGGGTGTGCTGTCTGTTATCTGCTGCTCTGCACAGGTAGATGTAGTCCCGGTGTATTTTACCAACTCCTGTTATCCCGCAGGAATGGATACCACACAGAGTTCCAGCTTGCAGCTTTCACTTAAATTTATTGAAATGTTTGTTGCAGAGGGAAGAAGAATCCCGCTTCCCTCTGCTGCTGCTGGGATGATTGTAGCAGTCACAGCAAACTGCCTGAGCATCTTTCACAGAGCCTGATTTGGCAGAGAACGCTGCCGTGGGCGGACACAGGGTCAGCAAGAGGTGGGGATGCTTGGCCTGCCTGCTAATGGGGAGTGCACTTGGAACCAGCCTCCGGAAAAATGCTTCCCATGCCCATAAGGGATGGCATTTACCTTAGTCCAGATGGCACTCATCACCCTTTGCACACCAGTTAAGCTCTGAGCTCAGAGAGATGGTGTGTGGTGTACGGGGATGATGTGTGCAGTTCCAAACTGCAAGTGTCAGCCATTTGGGCATGTAGGCAGATTTTTAAAAATATATATATATATTAAGGCAAATGTGGGCAATTCAGCAAAGGAATAGAAAATAGGTAACTTCCAGAAAAATTAAAATGTGGCTCTGTCATAATTAGGCTTTGCTTGTCAGTCAATGTTTCATTAAGTAACTGTACAGTGTGCCTCAGAATACTGTTTATTTCTCCATCCAGATACAAATTTAACACTGTATATTATGGGCTGCTCCTAAAATCACTAACTGTTTGTTACTTTACTAAATCTTTTTGGTACAAATAAAGAAATGCTGGTGTCAGTAAATGTATGATACTGCACAATGGGTTTTCTGTCTCCTTTCTCATAGGATGCTCTCCTACATCTACAGGGAAAATATTGCCAGGAAGGGGCAGTGGTTTCCTGTGGTCCCACATGCCCATGGGCTCAGCTGTACATGAATTAATGAAAAGCATTTAATAGGATACCCTCCTGTAACCATTTAGAGTTGTGCCCAAGTCCCATGTACTTCAGTGGGATGCAGACAGGAGTGTTTCAGCACTTCCCAGACATTTTGGTGTGTGACTCCCCAGCATAAACACTTGCTCTGCAGAAAAAGACCCAAGATCCAACATAGGTGTCTAAACAGGGATATCCTTTCCCTGGCAGGGAGATGCCTGCCCTGTGCACAAACTCCTGCACCACCTCCCTGCAGCACCCAGCCCTCTCTGTGCGCAGCGTGGGGAGCTGAGCCCAGCTCATGGGTGTCTGTCTCAAGGTTGATCTGGCCCTTAATCGGGAAGGGAGATAAAATATTGTGGTGTTTCACATGTGTGGTGGGTTGACCCTGGTTGGATGCCAGGCACCCACTGAAGTCTCTCTATCACTGCCCTCCACAGTTGGGCAGGGAGAGAAAAGATAACAAAGGGTTCATGAGTTGAGATATGGATCAGGAGAGGTCACTCACCAAATACCATCATGGGCAAAACAGACTCAGCTTGGGGATACCAATTGAATTTATTACCCATAAAATCAGAGCAGGATAATGAGAAGCAAAATAAATCTTAAAAACACCTTCCCTCTCCTCTCCCTCCCTCCCAAGCTCTACCTGCTCCCCCCAGCAGTACAGGAGGATGCTTGTCCAGCAATGGGTCCATCCTGGAGCTGCCTGCCATTGGCTCTTCTGGGCATGGGGGAACTTTCCAGCAGCTTCTAACAGAAGCCACCCCCACAGCCCCCCCACTACCAAAACCTGGCCTCTCAAACCTAACACAACACGCTAATGGCTCAAGAATATAAATTATATTTGGCACAATATATTAAAGAGCTCATAAAACTTCATCAACCTGGCAGAATGTATCCTGTGTTTTCCTGCTCTTTAATAATTTTAATAAATCAGATAAAAACGATGCCACAATATAACCATTACAAGAGAAGATTATCGGGAGTGTGAAGATGAGAAAAACAAGGTGCTACCACAAATTTCAGAAGAAAAACACAACAAGGTGTTTACAAGGCTGGTACAGAAAACAAAGACTCCAATTAAATTCCTGTATGATTGATGCAGCAGGTTTAACTACTCCGTTACAGAAGCAAACCAATGACATAATTGTATACTTTCTTTGCCTTGCTTAAGCCTGCATCTCAAGGGGGGTTATAAATAGTTAAACAGCTAGATCAGAATTCATCAGTTTTTAGAGAAAAATTAAACCTCAACGTTGATATCTATGATATAATGACTTACAAGCCACTGCATAATTAATCTTGATATTAACTGCATGCACTTGTGATATATGATTTATTATGGGTTATTCATCTAAATTCTTCTATGGGTATTGCTGCATGCACACACAATCTGATAACCTTTGATTCAGTAGCAGGTGCAACTTCACAACAAAAACATTAACATATTTAGAAAAAATACTTCCATATCAATTGCTCATACTCTTTTTTCACTTCTCTGATGGATTGATAAGGATTAAAAACTAAACTGGAAATACAAATCTTGTACTTCCATCTTCATCCTTACTGCCCTTTACATTGCTTTTCAGACTGCATTTTTCTCCTTTCAGAACCAAGTTACATAATTGTAGTTTCATAGACCTACACCCTTCTTAAATGTATTCAGGGAGAATAACTTAGGACATCCTCTCTTGCTGCCTCTGTTTAGGTTGGTAGTGCTCAGAGAGGACTAAGCATTTCAAGAGGCAGCTCATTCAGTGTGACTAGCAAGGCTCTTCTGGATGATGCTGTAATACATTGTAGGATGCAACCATTAGTTTTATTTTAGTTTGTAGCTCTCAGTTGTCTTTCCCCCTCCATGAATGCCAGCTACTCTCAGACAGATGGTTCCTTACTCATCAAAGCAGCTACCAGAGATACAGTCCCTGAGACAGAGAGGTCCTTACTTGTCTTTGAGGAATGTTTCCAGAGAGAGCTAAAAAGGGAAAGCCCAGCACAAATCAAATAATTTGAAAAAAGCTTGAAAATAAATGCAAAAGCAAAAGCATTCCTGCAGCAGCCAAGAAACATGTGGGAACAAAATGTAACGACACTAATCGACCACAATAGAAACATCCCTATTCAATAAGGATATTTCCTATACTAACACCACTTCTTTACTCCTTTCTCAGTTATTATTCTTCCTCACATTATTCATTCATTTGCAGACTCCTCTAAATTCAGTCAATCTCCCAGTGAGGTAACGGGATGATTGGATAAATTAGCAATTACCAGAATTTGCTGCAGCTTCCAGAGAAGATGGTGATGCTTGGGTTGGCATTGCCTTGGGAGGGTGAGATGCAGGCATTAGACATACTCATTTACCCACCACAAATAAAAGAGAATTTACCACTAGTGACTATCACTCTGATTAATAACCAGATTTTCAAATTCTCTTCAGTCTTGGCAATGGACGCTAAGTGTTTCCATCAAAACTATGACCTGACTGTGCTAGAAATTGTCCTGACATTACTTGTAAAGGGCTTAATTAGAAGAGGCAATGTTGACCCTAAAGCCCCTGTTAAGCAAGTCACTGCTGATAATGTTTTAGCATCATTAATATACCTCTGACACAGCCAGCAGACAAAAAACACAACATTTTCTGAAATTTTTAAGGTGATTTTACCAACCCTGTGCATAAGAAAGGGCTTTCGGAATCTCCCTCTACCTCTACATCTTTCCACAATGTCAAAGAGTTAATTTGTTATATGAACCAAATTCATGTGAATTAGGATCTATTTCAGGAAGCTCTGTCTTCTGCTACCTCATCCTGCCTCAAGGCAGTGCCCTGCAGCAGATTCACACCTAAAAATTCAGTATTCTGGCCACAGCAAGAAGCAACTATGCTCACCATATGTTTACTGGTTAAAATAAGATCCTTGCCCACATGTGATGGATATCTCCTTTGAAACAGGCGATGAGCTAACAGAGGGATGCAGAAGGTGGTAGTGACCAGCCCAGCACCAAAGTTCAAGCAGGTGGCACTACCTCCCGTTGCTCCCCTGCCTAGCAGTGTGTGTTCACACACAAAAACTACACTCTGTGTCCCACAGTTACTCTTTCAGGTGAAAACCCACGAGCTTTCCAAATTGCTGGAAAGTCCCAAGCCAGATCCATGCTAAGTTAACAGCTGTTTGCACATGGCACCCTTAGAAAGGAGCTTGCTGTGCTGTCACTGCGAATAACAGACAATTGCTCTAGTTTGGTCTTCCATCATCATTCCCATCAAAGCCTCCGAGTTTAAAGATCTAATCCTGCTTGCAAAATTCAATTAGGCTTTGCAAGAAAAAAAATTTTAAAAAAAAGAGTCATTAAAGTTTTAGATAAACAGATCCCAGCTAAAGGACAAAGCTGCACCACTACTCCTGTGAATTTCAGGATTAAAGAAAATCAATATTCTGTGTCATATTCCTGTAAAATATTATCTGCAGTACAGCTTGTTTTCTCATTTGTGCATGAAGTTAAAATCTGAGTCCAGTTTTCAGTGACTGCTTATTTGCTATAAATATTAAATTAAATAGTAAAAGGAAAATCACCTTCTACATATGCATGTTTCTTTTTAGAATAGGTGGCCAAGTAATGCCCTGACCTTTAGAGAGACACAGCAGGCAGAAGCCCTGCTTCTGAACAGACACCCAGTGGGTGGGGAGAAGCCCAACAACACCTGCCTTTTATTAATCTAGCATAGCAGTGCAATGACAATTTGCATTTACAATCAAATAAAAATTAGTAAAGATAATTTTCAATTGCTACCTTGGCTTGTTTTTTCTGCTTTCAGGGATACCTCAGTGTGAGGGGCTAAGAATAAGTTTTGGGGGAAGGAGGGAGTTGCAAATGGTCCTCTGACTCGTGGTATCTTACAAACCCCAAGTTCAGAGGTGGCACAACTGGGTTTTGCTCTCTCTTCTAAAGCCTGTACATTAATAAATGTTAATTTTATCAGATTGTGTCTACAAGGTGATTTTCAAATTCCTGTTGATTTAGTAAAGAACTTAGGTGTTCAGCACTTGCAAAAACACTGCTGTTTCGATAGACACCTTCAGACAGATGTAGGTATTTAACCTGAAGAGTCAACATTTGCAGTTCTCCAGAAGGATTACCTGGGCTTTCAGGGCAAATTTCTACATCATCAACTGCTCTGCATGTTGTGCTAACCTGGATCCTTGCCTGGCCCCTGTACATGTACTTATGTGGAGTTTATTGGTAGAGATGTGAGGTTTCTGCAAGCTCAGGAACAAATCCTTAATGAGCCAGGAAGTAAGGAAGAAGCTCTTTTATACTTCTATTTTACTGAACATTTGCCCTCCGCTCACACATTTCTGGGATGAATGCTTTTCCAGAATCAACGTGAACTTTACTCCAAGAACAGTCTGATAAATTCCTAAAGAACTGACAAGAAAATCTCGGGGAGAAGAATAAAAACCAGGTTTTTTTCTTCTAAAATATTTAATACCTGGAACCTATAAAGAATTGTTGAAGACCTGCCAACATTTCCGATGATTTTCAAAGTCATACCATTTTTAGTTGCTCCAGAACTGCTGATATCAGCAAGCATGCCCTTCTAAATAATTTATTGGCATTTCTACATAAATTAGATACTTAAAGGTGAGGATGCCATGAACCTTGTGGAGGCTGAGTGCTCACTACATGGACTATAATCCATCAACCCAACAGACAGATTTCCAAACTGGCTTAAACCTCAGCAGGCTCACTGCTTGGAAACAGTTCAAGGACTCCAGAGACTGCAACATGCTCTTGAAATGTCACTTGCTGTAAAAGTACATTCTACACAAAAATAAATCACCATAAAATAAGGTAGCAACCTCAGAGAGTTATAAATTGATCATTTAAATCACAAGTTAGTTACTGCTCACAAAAATAAACAATGCAAAAATATGTTTACTTCAGCTAAGGACAATGTATTACAAAAGACAGGGCAAAACCATCAGCTAAAACACACATTTGCATAAAGGTAAATTCTTCAGTAAAGCACTTTAATCCTGTCTATCAGTTTCTAAAGTCACCATGGACTTTTTTTTCCCCTAAAAACTGTATAATTCTGGTTTGCAGAATGTGGCCATTGAAAAATGTTATGTTGGCATTTTACCTGTAATTACTGTATTTATAAAGGCTCCAGACTGCAAAGAAGGAAACAATCTGAAGAAGAGGGTGGATGATATTTCAAGAAGAATGTTTGGGATGAGAAACTGATGAACAAAAAATGCTTTCCTTAGCAAGGAGCTGATCAAAATCTTAAATCTTCAGAATTTGTTTTTAAATGAAAAAGTAAAAAAATTAACAAAGAAAGAAAGCTCCCATCCTGGCTTGAGAATCACTGCAGCCAGGGTTGTGTTGGTATTGTTAGGAAGGATCCATCATTTAAATGGACCCCTGAAATATGATGGAATTAGGGGATAAGAAATGCCAGTGATGAATTGAATGCTACAGGGGATGTAAAGATGATAAAAGCAGCATTTTCATCAGAAACCAGGAGAGTAGGAGTGATAAAGTTCCTATTTGAGATACAAACAAACAAGATTGAACAAGACTACAATGGAAATAAGCAGGACAATCAACACAAATATCTCAAGCTATTATTTGCAAAGAGTAAAAAAAAATAAAATATCATCAGGAGCTCAAAATAGTTATGAAATCAATAGTGATGGCCTGAAAGTCACAGAAAGCCTGAGTTTCAGCAGGGGAGAGGGGAGGAAGCTGCTGACAGCAGAGATAACAAGTGAGTGTCAGTGAAGATCATTCCATCTCCCCGGTCTGTGGGTGACCAGCCCCAGCCCACCAGGAGATGGGACTACAGTGCCAGCCCTCGCCGTAAGGACACAGGGGCAAGGGCAAGAATTCCTGCTTGAATACAAATCCTGGCTGCATTTGTTAAACAGGCTGATGTTCTCATCATTGGAATTCACAGGAATGCACACAAAGGAAAATGCCAACAGAGTGAACTTTTCAGCTCTTAGCCAAGTAATTCTTTGCAAGTGTTTTGTTTTTTGTTTTTATCTAATTTATAGCACAAACTCAGACTGTGTGGGGCACAAACAAAATGAATACATTAAGTGGATGATGATCACTGAAACTAGGGGAATCTCAAGCATAAAAAGAATTAATAGATTCTGGGGTTTTTCCTATTTGTTTTCTAAAAGTCTATTCTGACAATGAATTATAAGTGCTTCATTGACCGTTACATTCTGCTATTACCAAAAAAAAAAAGGAGAAGACTAGACATTTGTGTACTTGCTGCAAACCCTGAGTTTTGCCTTGCTCCCCAGCTCTGTGTTCTTTTCTGGAAGAAATTATTTGGTTTTGACTCTGACAAGTCTAACCCTAACCCTCTCCTAGCACTAACCAAATTATGGTTTTGAGGCCTAACAGAAAATAAGGTTTGGCATCATCTTCCTTGTGAGAAGAGATGCAGCAAATCAGAATCAGTTAATCAGAATTCAGTCACTACAGAGATTTAAATAATGACTTCCTGCCTCGTTACTTGCCATTCCTACCATTAGGAATTTTGAGATGAGACACCCAGAGGAAGTTTGGTTCTGCTCCCACATTTACACAGCACCATTACTTTACCTTAATGACCAACACGCCCTGTTTAATAAAACCCCGGCATCAACTTTATTACATCCTGCACTGCTAATGATTTGGTAGTCACCTAACGCATTAATCTTGATTCACGGCTCACTTGAAATATTTATATAGTACAAAATGCTTAAGTGGAGGTCAGTTGCATGCAAGGCTTCAAAGAATAAATTGCAAGACTTTGTGTTGCCTCTATCTCCTCCTCAGGAGGAGAACATGCCTTCCCCCAGCCCGGGCTAGCCCTGGTTGTGCCCCCACACATCTCACCCTGGGGCTCCCATTCAGCCATGCCTGGGCTGCTCCTCTTCCCCAGATACTCACCAAAACCGACCAAAAGCCAAAATTCTATCCACCCCACACACATTAAAAATGTCTGAGGCCCTAATCTCATGTAACTAAAGTTCCCTAAAAGAAGCAACATCATTTGGGGATGCCCAGGAACCAGCCTCAAAAGGATGAAGCAGAAGCCCCTATTACTAGACTATTAGCAGATATTTTGGTACAGACAAGTTTAGAATTGCTGATTCTGAAGCACACCAAAAGATCTGTGGAAACATCTGAAAAGCACAGAATGGTCCCTACAATATCAGTAGGCACCAGTGGCCCTGGCAGCCAGGTAGGAGCTGGGCAGGAAAATCAGCCATATGGCCACAAGCATAAGATTTTATTACTAAAGAAAGGACTTTATTTTCACTGCTTTTTACAGTCATAAAGGAACAAATGCTTTCAGATGGTTTCATCATAATTCCCTCGATATTCAAATTATGTGCTGGCCCATGAAAATTCAAGCTACAGGACATAATGCAGACAGCATGGGACCTAGAATAAAGGCAGACAGATGAATCTCTGAAATAACTAGAAAGACTTTTAGAATCATTGAATCATCAAGGTTGGAAAAGATCTTTAAGATCTTTAAGTCCAACCTTCGACCAAACACCACTGTGCCAACTAAACCATGTGGTGAAGTACCACGTCTACTCATTGTTTGAACACTTCCAGGGATGCTGACTGTACCTTCTCTAAGTACAAAAGCAGTCCCTAAATCCCAGACAGAGCTGTTTCTGCAAGCCTATTCCCCAGCCATATGAGGCAGGTGAGGCTCTACAATGTCAGAGACTGCTAAGCCTGTAAATTTTTGCCCCTTTTCCAGTCTATACCTCAAAGTACATAGGAAATGTCAGTACTGCTTCCAGCAGCACTCACTTTATGTGCTAATTCTACATGTGGAATGTGGTTTTCTACTGGAGCATTTCACCACGGGCTGCTGGCTACAAGATGCTGTTGAGGCTGAGAGTTGTCTGTGAAAGCTGGGGTTGATGAGGAATAACCTGACACAACCCTCATTTTCTACACTTTGTTCTCTTTGCAGCTGTTTTTTGCTCCCTGTGCACTGTCTGGTGACATGAATCATGGAACAGAAGGAACAGTTTAATCAATAACATACTTAATTGCTAAAAATTATTCCACAACCACAAACTCACAGCCAAGAGACCACACTATCTGTCACTGAAGATGCATTATGAGGGAGAAACAAAGAGGTTTAAGTGTCATTAGCAAAACAATAATAAAATAACCCATAAAATTGAAAATATAACTTAGTGAGAGCATATAAACATAAAACAGTGAAGTTCCCAAGATGGAATCATATTGCAATACAGATAATCCCATATAATGTGGTTCAAAATGTCAAGCTGCATTTGTGTTTTAAGGTGTGCTGACATGTTTATTATGAGCAGCCAGTTTACTCTATTGCTTCGTGAATTCAAGGAAAAATGCAGCTCCCATCAAATTGAATTGCATTTAGTGGTCACTGCACATTGAGAAGAAGATATTCTGTTGCTATCAAGAGGCAGAACTATCTGCAAATGTATATGTGAATAGGAATTTCTGAACATTAGACACTGTGTCATATAGCAGTGATTAAAGTGAGTCTGTTTCAGTTCTGACGCTTTATATGAAAAGCTTCCTTGAATACTTACTCACTTTGCTAGGAAGATATATGTGAAGAGCCCAGTGAAATATCTGCCTTAGCACTTCTGTTGTAATGAAATGCAGTTGCATGTTGGCACAAGTAATGACCACCATCTGCTCAGATCCATGGCTGGTCTGTCCTTCACCACAAATCACACGTCTCCACACACCCAGCAAAATGCCCATTACCAGCTGATTCTCCAAAGCACCACACGAATAATCTGATTATGCAGCATGTTTGTTAAGGATGAGTGCTAATATATTTGGCCTACAAAAGTGCTTGTCCAGGTTTAGATGCTTTAATACTAATACTGTTAAATGTTTAGAAGAAAACATGCTAAATGACCCAGGTTGCAAAGTCAGAGTCTCAGGAATTAGAAAAAGCCAAGGCTTACATTGTCTCTTCAGGCTGTAAGCATTTGGATACACCACCACATCCCGGGTTTAGTGTATCCTTGCCCAAAACTGTATCTCCTTTATTTCATAAAATTTGTTTCACACTGTGGGCATGTTCAATGCTACTATTTCACTGATTATTCTTATTCTATTTGTATATCTCATCTTTTCATAAGTCACCACTCAAATCTCATTACATTTAAAGGTTATTAATTCCCTTGAAAGTTTTCCATTAGCATTTCTACACCCTCAGATGAGGTCTGAGTACTTTGTGAAGCCTGGGCTCTCCCACTGTTCACATGGGGTATTTGCACACCCTCTGCAGCAGCCTCCAGGACAAAGCTCAACCCTTCAGTGCTGCTCCAAGCCTGGAAGGACTGGGCATGGCTCTGCCACCAGCCTGCCTGGACACCAGCTCTTCTGAGACTTGCAGTCTCTTACGGAATCTTTCTTCCTAAGAGCTTTTTTAAGCAAGTAAGAACTAGTATCCTCTCTTTACAAACATAGAATCAAGGCTAGACAGATGAATGTCCAAATTTACTTCTAATCTGAGAAGTGACTAGTGCAACATTCACTATGTCAGTCTCACCTTCTGCAACCAATCTTGAAGAAAACTTCACTACGCAAGCTGTGATTAATCTCTGAAGTCATCAAGCTTGGAGAATGAATAGGATAGAGAATCCAGTGTAAAAACAGCTTGGGGTGAACATTAAAGACTGTGCAAGGATACCTGGGTGTGTAAGGGACACTTTACACCTCCATGCAGCTTGATTCTGCTGATCAATGTACAGGCAACTTCTAAATGAACACTCCTAATGAATGGGAGTGCCTCTCATGCTCCCAAGTCTCCTTTTCTTTGTTTTCATGGACCTTTGTTGAACAGAGAAAGATTTCTTGGTAGTCCTCTCATGCACAACAAAGTCCAAGAGCAAAGGCCAAGAGCTGTAACATGGGAAATTCTGATAAGATATGAAAAAATCATCATAATAGGAGTGATAAGTCTTCGCGACAAGGGCCAGCGAGGCTGTGTCAGCCCCACCCTTGAAGAGTTCTGCAGCTGGACTGCATGAGGCCCTGAGTAACGTGATATAACTGCAGTTCAGCCCTGCTTGGAGTGGGTTTGGGCCACCTTTCTGCAGCAGTTCCTCCAGCCTAAGGTTTTCTGTGAATGTCCTGTGGTGTCCCCACACAGCTTGTGCTGCATAGTGGGGTGCACTGTCCCCCTGCACTATGGACATGTTCACTGCTCAAATGAGAAGGAAATAAATGGATCACACTCCTGATCCACTTCATTTTGAAGATACCATTTGTACAATCATATGATTGGGTATTTAGGCATGACCCCTTCTAGGTCTCCCCATGACTGAGCAGGCATCACACGAATCTATACTCCCAATGAGGTGACACAGTCTGGCTGAGGCAATTAGACCATGATTACTAGAAATAGAACTGAGCTATATATTGTCTGGCATTAGTAAATTCAAGGGAATGAAATACCTTGTTCCAAATTATAGTATCATCCATCTAGACTTTCTGATAGTCCTGAAAGACAGATGGTCCAGCAAATGGCTGTAATCATCATATGGGTACAGTTTAACTCCCCAAGACATGTTAAAAGAGCAATATTTACAGAAATATCAACCTGCAAATGTGAACAGGGTCTTCTGACTGCGTAGGCTCAGTGAAACATTTCAGTAAAATTTCAGAAGATATTTCCTTCAGATATTCTTCACTTTCAAAAAGTAATTTAACAAAGATCTTAAAGATGACTGCAATTAACAGATTTACCGTTAGTAATAATGAATATGTCAAGCTCAGACTTCATGGTCCTTAGTTTGGAACAACTCTTCCCTGAGACAGTTGAAAAGCCTTATGAAAAACACAGGAGCAGCACATGCCTCAGTAAATGATGTTGAAAAACTCATTTTGTCCAATAGAAGATGCCAGAACTTATTCTCTGCTTCAGAGGCCAAAATACGATGGACATTTTTGGAAGGGTCATGCCCCCTTGTGCCCCAAACTGCTCCTCTCATGTTCCTGGGAGAGCACTGACTGCCATGAGCCAAAAAAGTGCTGAGGAGCAGCCAAAGGGAGCAGTAAGGGCTGTGCTCAGTTCTCTGTCCAGCCCTGATATCAACTCCTTTATTCATGGATGTGCTGCGGTGTGGGGGTTTATGAATATGCCTGGGAGTCACTTTTCCTGCTGCAAATTGCATGCACAGACCTCACCAGTGCACAGTCTGATTTATGTCTGGCAAGGTTTTGTGTATTGTATACAAGTGCAAAACATGATTCTTGACATCCGCAAAGCATCATCTGAATTTGTCACCCAGCAACTCCTACAACAAATAATCCCAATTAGTTCTCAAAAAAAGAAACCTCTGGACTGCACTTGTTTTAAAGGAGAGGAGTTTCTGGAAGCACATACTGTCTCGAAAAAAATGAAAACCAAGAAGTTAATCCTGACATGATTTATTACCCCTTTCACCTCATGCAATACTTCAATTGTTCTCTGTGTCATGGTCTGATCCTTTAGTCCTTTCTCTTCTAAATCACCCTGTTTTTAGCAAAGGAAGGAAGGTCTGCAGCATTAGGTCCTGAACTCCAACCAAAATTCTCCTCAAATGAAAATGATGCATTCTGCCTGCTCAAATTGCCATGATAGTAGGTGGCATAGGAAAATGTAATTTTTTTTGGTAAATAAAGTTAAGTTATTTTAATTCAGTTTTTCGTTTGAAGAGTGTAGAGAATTTCCTTCTCCCAGTTTTACTGGATTCAGTAAGTCAGCTATGAATAGAGCATGTGGGGAGGGGATAGAGAGTTTCTGTGGGAAGATCCATATGAAACATGCAGATGGGATTAATCTACTCATTCCCTAGTTGTAATTACAGTTTCACAGAAATTCTGCTAAAAACCACATTTATTTGGCAGTAAATATGATGACTAATTGCTAAGGATAGCTGCACATAAATTCCAGACTGAATTTTTTGGCACATTGCTAATTGTCATATAAAAGAAAATGACACACTCTCTACTCATTTTTCCTAATTAAATGCAAAATATGAAATTATTCCTACTACTCTTATTGGTGCAAAAATGAAGGCTGTTTCAATTTAACTATGAAATACAGCATATGGTTCCCTGATTATTGGTAAACTGTGCAGCAGAAGTGCTGGGCAGATGATTCCAGAGGAGGATCTGGCCATGTCTGCACTGAGACTCATCTAGGAGCTCTCAATCCAGACTTGGAAATTGTTCTTTAGAGAGCTCTGAGAAGGATATGTGGCCCTAAATTAATGACTACAGGATTAGGGTTGTTTGGTTGGGTTTTCTTTCTTTTTCCCAAAAATTCTCTAAATAAATGTCACATAAATTTCAAACACAAATTTTGCGTGATAATCGAGGCGTTAGGGACATCATTGCTTGCCTGTGATCTGTTTATAGCAAAAGGCTCTTAACCAACAGTCAGCACCCAAAGTCACACAGGACATATTTGGCAGCAGAGGATGAACTCAACCTTTTGTGTCCCAAGCCAGTGACAAAACTGACTTGCCATACAGGATTACAAATACTAGGAAAAAAGGTAAGATAAACTATGTAAAAATAATTTCCTGGCAGCTTTGAATAATGAAACAAAAATCCTTTAAAACAGCACACAGTGTAAGATATTCCAATATTTGTGGCATTAAAAAACCCCAATCCTGGTGCAGCAGTACAGTGCAAGTCTAGCACACACCAGACATGTTTAAGTAGTGGAGAGGGAATTAAATGTTGCTGCCTTTATCTGCACACACAAGAAGAGGTCTGTCATTCTGTCCACATAATGGGATGCAAAATATGCCAGTTTATTAATTGCTTAACATCTACCAAACAGCACGGTATTTCCCAAGTGGGAAAACACATGCTAAGAGGGAAAAACACCCCAAACCCCACAGCCAAACTACAATTTAAAGTGTGGCAATTCTCAGCACGGGACGTAAAAGAGATTCGATAGGAATGCAGTTGGTTGAACACTCTCACTTGCCCTGACTGTGAGCCCTTCTTCATGCATGAGGGTTTTGAAGTCTAATGAGTATGCACAGAGCATTCCCACTGATTCACCATCACAGAGAAGAGATTTGGTTGGGATTTCACCCAGAAAAAAGCTAAGAAAATAAAAAATACAGGTATGGGAAGAGTTCTGCTACCCTCAAGGATTCTACCATCTTTCCATAATAGAGCTACTTTGTATGACTGCAGATATTTTCCCTGCCTTGCTGCACATAAACCCTCTGTAAGCACATTTTTGACACTTTTCTCTTAGGAAGTTCTCCCATATCAAAGGAAAATATCCTGTAAACCAGGGCTCTGACTTGCACACCTCATATGTTGAACTCCCCTGCTCTGCACAGGAAACTCAAATGTCAATATCATGGTCAAAGAAAGATAGACAAGAACCATTCCGAACTTTTTCTGCTAACTGAGCTCTGCCAACCTTTCAATAATTAAAGTTCATCAATCAGACTCAAACACAAACCATATTATGAGATTATTTGCAAAGCCGTGGATATTTTCAAACAGGAAACCTGGAATTTATCATTAGCTTTCTGGATTTGATCTTTCCAACACATGCATTTCAAGGATTTTTTTGTTCACCTGTTTGATTGCTCTAAGTTGAGGTCTGCATGTAGCCACTTGCCTCCTGGAGCAGGGACATGAAGAGAAATACCAGATATTGTGAAGAACTCTGATAAAAACTGTGGCTTACAACCCAGCTAAGCGTCCTCCTCCACTCATGCTTTGTTTAGCCAGAGGGAGACAAATGAGCCCCAGATCTGCCACTCTCCAATTCTCACAGGAAGCTTGTGGATATGTTGGTGGCTACAGAACATCCCTGGTAGTGGGAGAGAAGGCTGCAGCATTTGTAGTAGCAGTGTGTGGTCAGGATTTTAATGACACGGGTCAGGAACACCAGCACTGGGGAATTGATGAGAAACAGGCCACGCAGGAACTGCTGAGAACACAACCTTTTACTGTTTTTCCATCCTTGTGAACACATCTCAGCGCTGGGACATTGACTCATCAGTGCCAAAGACAAAAATTTGGATCATGAGATCCACATGGTTATAGTGGCAATCCTGAGATGCTGGCTACCCCTGGAAGTTGTAACGTCAAACCCAGCTCAGAAATAATAATCTCCTTTCATTTTCTGTTGCTTAAGGAGTGTCAGTTCTGATAGGACTGCAGGACACAAACCTTAGATGGTATTTAAATATATCAGTTTAGGGGAAAACAACAGCAAGATATAGCAACGATACGAGCAGCTCTCTCAGCCAGAAACATTTTATATCTAAACCTCAAATTCTCTAGAGGAATCGTCAGAGCCAAAGAAACAGAAAACCACTGTATGATTCATCTTCATAATCTTGATGTGTGATTCTTATCACTGACATACTACTACACTCCTGGCTTTTACTGTCGTCTGACTCCTGTTAAAGGTGTCCATTTGGTCTTATTGAAGGATAATGCAATAAAATCACTTTTTCCTGTTTAGTTTTTTTTGGAGTCAGTGAGGCACTCAATGACATCCTCCAGGTGGGAAGCTAAAAGCTAGACCTTATATTTGTTTCAGCAGTGTAAATCTATTGCAGTACCACTGATTTCAGGGACACGTGGTTACATCTAGGGAAAGCTGTATTTGATGGTGCAAGCCCTTCTCCATCTATAGCTGGAAACCAGCTATAGAAAACTTGTTTTGAGAAAATACAGTTGTGCATTTGCCCTTTTTTATACTCTTCTACAACTATCTGTGAGTGACCACTGCTCAAGACAAAGCACTAGACTAATGGGTCCTCTGTCTGCTCTCCTAAGGTCATTCCTATATTCTCTGTAGAACAAATATCTCCAGAAGTGCACCTAGACTACTCATTCAGCCTGTAGAGCTACACCTCAGAATCCATTTCTTAATTACATAAAATATTTGGGTCTTTTTCTTTAAGTGGAGATCGTAAATAATGCACTGTATAATACATTTTAAAAATCACCTGGTATTGAACAAACCATTTAATTTAACTTGGCTAATCTGGAATCAATATTATAATTAATTTTCTACTTAATCTGTCTTTTGAAGTGGCGGAACAAACCAGTTTGTGTCAGTTCAGCCCTGTAGTATTGTGAGAAATGCTGGGGCTGTATCCCTGTTCACCCCTGCTAAGTAAGATTGATCAGTGGAAGGGTTCCTTGCTTCTAGGAATGCTTTGTGGAAGCAATTCATGACAAAAGAAAACAAAGTTTTCACAACTTCATTTATTGGATTTAGTGTCTGGTTTGATTTTTAAATCGTTAGTCAGGCTGAACTATACTAGCTTCACTTTAGGCAAATCATAAGGAATTGCCTGCCCTGTGTTCCTGTGGAATGCTGAGGTACTCCTGGGCTTACTTTGCTTGAAGGAAGCTCAAGGTACAGAGACTAACAAGAAAAAAATCATGGTCCCACTGGTTCACATGAAGGAAGAGTCTAACCTGCCAAACTCCTCCAGTGCCTCCCAGCACAGCACCCAGGTCTCCAGTCAGTGTCACAGCCACCAGAGATAGCCTCTCTGTGGAGAAAAAAACCCTCTGGGATTTACAATACAGTGCACATTTTACATGCCAGCTAGGGCAGCAAGTCTCCTAGAAAAGCAGATTGTCACCAATCCTGCCACCCTCTTGTCTGTTAATGACCCCAAAGCTGAAGGATCATCAGAAATCCTGCTCACACTTCAAAGGTTTTCCTAATTACCGGTCAGCCAGACACAGGACCAGAGGGAATATTCTTGGCAGAGAGCTCACAAACACAGCCCACACTGCAAAAAGACCAACTGCTACAGAGGTTAAACCTTTCTCCTGCAGTGAAAAGCCACTCTGCAGACCTTCAATTCCCTGGGATGTCCAATCCAAACACGCTGCAGGTGTATTTTTTACATCATTTTCCAAAAATGTGTTTATGTTATCTGTCTCTCCCTTAGCAGAATGACTTTCCCATCCCACGGGGGCTGTGCAGTGAAATGGGAATCAGGGCACACTGGAAAAGTCTGCTTTTCCCTTCTACCCCCATAGCAGTTTTAGGGGATCCACTGCCCAGCCAGGGGTATGGGACTCTTGGTTTGGCGTGATATCAAGCAACATTGAAAGTGAAAATCTGTAATGTGTTTAGGGGCCAGAAAGCTGTAAATAAAATAGTTAGAAAATGCAGGCCCTCATAGAGATATCAGAATGATTTAATGACTTAAAACTTCCTTTCCAGAGCCTTCCAATTCCCACATCTCTTACTGAGCTTAATAAGGGCTGTGAGCATGCAGATTTACTCACCAGTAGTGGGAAACTCTGCATCCTTTAGCCTTGTGATGAATAAAAAATGCTTCTTTTTAGGAAAAAAAAAAAAAAAAAAAGGCTTTTATGGTCCAGGGAGTTTATTAACATGATTTGAGTGATCCCTTAGAGATTCAGAAAGCCAAGCATTAATTCAAGACAACAAAACTGTTTAAATTTCCAGATTTCTAGGGCAAACAGTAATTTATTGAGAACTCAAATCATGAGGCCCTGGCACAGGTTGCCCAGAGATGTTGTGGATGTCCAATCCCTGGAAGTGTTAAAGGTCAGGTTGGATGGAGCTCTGAGCAACCTGGTTTAGTGGAAGGCATCCCTGTCTGTGATTTATAAACACCTGAGGCCAACATCTCTGCAATGATTAAACCCTCTCTGAAGCTTTACCTGATCAGCACAGTAAACCCATGTTGGTATCTCAAGGCAAATACCAGTGAACACTGTCCTAGCAGCTGGGCTTTCTTTGGCAGGGCAAAAACAAGTAAAAAAGCAACATCAAATGCAACAATATCAGTTCCCTGCAGTGTTGCTGCAATCTCCCAGTGTGCTGAGTGTGGTCCGAGGGACAGTGTTCCACTCAGCTCCCACTGCAAGGCATTTCTCTGATCCCTGCTCTGGTCACTGAGCCAGCAGCCGGATTTCTAAGGAACCCTTTTGGGAATTGCAATGCACAAGTTGGACAAGGGAAAAAAGAAGTGTGCAGTGGAATGACTTGGAGATCTCGGAGGCTTTGTCCTTAACATTGTGCTGGTGGCAAAGTCACACTCTTCTAAAGCAGGAGACGATCAGAAATGACAAGATCAGAACAGACCCCTGATTAATACAGTTTGCCTCCTTGTCCTTTACTGTATCTCCAGTGACAAAAGCTGGAGCTGGCTTTGGGGAGCAACTCTGAACCCAGACTGCATTAAGAAACACATTTTCCCTTCCCCTGAAATTCCTACGTGCATGTCTCAAACCCCTCTGTGATCATTGTCATCCTCCCATAACATGCCCCTGTAATACATGTGCTACTGCAGGTTTACTGATTAAAACAGCTCAAAGAAAAGTCTGTATGACTTGACTTTTAATAATTTCATTTAATAAGAAAGAAAAAACCCCCAACAAAACAAAAAACTCCATGTATTTTATCTATTTGCCTCACTGGATAGCAATTGTTGGGAAGTGTTGTTACCCAGCTGAATTTGACAGCACACTAAGTTGTGGTACTACTGACAAATAAAGAGCACACTTGTTATAACAGTGTTAAAAATGATGACAACAAGAACCCAAGCTCTTCTCTGGGAATTACTGGGAAACTTGTGTCCTTTTGACAACTGAGATCTCCAGAGAAATCCCCTTGTGCCTTATCCAGTTTAAAATTTTAAGAGCTGCAGCAGGCAGCAAAAGCAGTAGTCAAATGATCTTCCCACGCCAGTCCTGCTAACTTCAAAGAAGATTCATAGGGTACAGAGAACAATTAAGATTGGTTTTCAGAACATTCTGACTCAATAGAGAGCACCACTGCTAAATTTTGTCCGGTAGCTAGTGTATAATCTCAGTTACAGAAATTTTGAGACTTATGAGAAGCAAGCAGGGGACACTTGATAATTAACCTTTTTGAGACCAAAAGAGATCCAATTCAAAGCTGAAAACAAGTATATTAGTCGAGAGTACTCTTTGAGCAATGGTCTTAATATAGTTCCACTCCATTGGGAATGCAAAGTACAGGACAGCCTGAATATACATCAAAAGTTATGTCATAATAGTGCTTTGGAATATGAAAAATACTCAAAGTTCAAAAACCAGGACTTTGTTCCATCGTGTATATATACATAACATAAAACCATCTCTGGGGCCTTTTTTTTTTGACATCTGGTCCTTGTTTGCTTTTTGAATTAGGTATGACATTTTCATTACATCAGATTCCTCTCTTTGACCTTTTTTTGTACTACAAGTGCTGATAAAATACAGGGGATTGTGAGCAGTTTTGAGGCAAAAAATGCAGTATTTGAATATCCAGAAGCTGCTATAACTGAACAGACAAATAACACATGCTATGCCTTTTGCTAAGAAAACATCTCACAACTTGCAAAAGGTAACATAATATTTATCCTCCCAGTAAAAGGGACAGAATAAGTTAACAGGCACATATTTTCATCCTTCATCTTCCAAGGTTCATCTGGGGAAAAAAAAAAGCCCGTGGCAGAAGGTCCATTTAAATAAATATTTCTAACACTTTGGAGCTAGTCAAATTTTTTGAAACAGAAGTGTTGAACCTGCCACAATCTAGAAAGTAGCATCCAAAAAGTAACACTCCTGCTGGGAATGTGCTAATTTTGATGAAATCTTTAGAAAAGGTGTTTTGTGCTTAGAATGGTTTGAACATGAGAGACACCATGGACAAAAGCAACAAAGATAGGTAAATAATATTCAGGTGACCGAGACCAACAATTCAGAAGTAGGTCAGAAAAATTTACCAGTTTCAGAGCTGAGAGCTGAACTTGGCCACTCATGTCCCAGGTGAATGTCTTTATTCTGCACATGGCCAATCTGTTCCCCTAGTCCAATTAATATTTAATTGTTTATGCAGCTGCAACAAGAAAGGCTGAGAGAAATCCAGCCCAGAGCAGCTAACTGCTGAATGGTTAGAACATTCCTTGGGGAAGTGGGAGAATGGAAAATGCTCTCATCTCTTTGCAGTTTGCTTAGAAGCTCTATTTTTTTTCTACCAAGAACTTGCTCAGTTCTTGGGTTTTTACCCACACAAACCAGGAAAAAAGAGCATATTTAAAAAAAAAAACCAAAAAAAAAACCCAAAAAAGCCAAACCCCCCCACCACTAGCAAACAAAAATACCCAAACAAATCACAAACTTGAGCCTCTTTGCTAGACAAAAATATTTCTTCCACATATGTTCACAAATAAAAAGTGTAGTGTAACTTTGGTCCCTTATGGACTCTCAGAATTGATGAGACGGTCCCCATTTCTGCTCTTCAGAAAAAGATCCACTTATTCCCCCTCTTCTGAAGACATTTCACAGCAGGTTCTGCACCAGTAGGATTTACACCCAGACCTCTACTGGTTTTGGCAGTGACACTTTTCACTCTGAAGACTGAAACCCAAGATTAGTTGAAGTGATCGATTGGTCAAAGATTATTGAATCTTAACAAAAGAAACAAATAGAAAACACCTGAATTTAAAAAAAAAACAAAAACAAAAAAAACAAATAAAACCCCCCAAAACAAACAAAACAAAACAAAAAAACACAAAGGCAAAAAGAAAGCTTTAATACAGAAAAAAAATCTGTGATGAGATCTCATTTACCCAAGCCTTTTATGCAGGTCACTTCTAACCCATGCCCTTCGAGATGGGGCAGCTCTTTCCTTCTCTCCTCTTCACCCCCTCTCACCTGCCCGTTTGAAATCCCTCCCAAGGTCACTGTCTGTGTCCTCTCAGCCTGGTTAAACCCCCTCTGCAGTGTCAGAGGTGTGTGTCAGAGCAGATGGCTCTGCACCGCCTGATATCCCTGGAAACCTCAAGCACGATGTGTGATACTACAGCCAACACAGCCCCTCCCTCCCTCCCCTTCCTGGGTGATTTTTATTAGCAAATTAAATACCCAATGCGTGCCCTGATGCAGTCACTGCAGTAGCCACTCAACACATTGCTTGCATTACTTATCACAAATGTTTCTCCTGCCACTCGCCGCTGCCAGTGAACCACAAACGGAAACAGCACAACTGTGAATAATAAATGTGTCTTCAGAAGTTACTCAATACACTGAAGTTACAAAGGGATCTGTGGGGATTGAGTGATTCCCACACCTCCCCCAGTGCTAAATACCAGCTGCCCATGGCTAAGTCAGCCATTCCAGCCATGGGGCACTTGCAGGTGACGTAGCCAGGGATGCTCCTGCAGGAAACCATGTGCTGCGTGGGGAGCTCCCACACTGCAGAAATCAGACACCGATCTGTGCAGTCTAAATCTGCACGGCACTGCGAGATCATAGCTCATCTTCTGGCACTGCAGCCGTCAGTGTGCAATGGCAACATTTATTGACCTATCCATACAATTGATGACATAATTAATGGCAATTTGGTTCCAGCAAAAATGCATGTGATTGACCCTACTTCATTAGTCTGGAGAGTATTTTACAAACTGAGAGCAAAGTGCTGTGATTTAACAGATGAACTACAATAGTTGATTCATTTAATCTTATTTCAACTCTGACAAACCCAGTTACCTTTCAGAGATAATATATTAATGAAATAGCCTAGTATTGGTCCAAGATTAAAGAAAGCAAGTGTCTTTTGTGTGGATTTGTATTTCAAATGGATTTCCATGTGCTTAACTTTATTGATTCAAGAAGTAGGTATATGATTAGACAGACAGATACATGGAGTGTTTCAGCTGATCTATATTCATGACACCACACAAAAGCATTCAAACAGCATTCTAGCTTTAATCTCAGACATCTGACTCCACATAAATTCATTTTCTAAGCCAGAACATCAGTTTATGAAGCTGCAGCTGGAATAATGACATGGAGGACAGCGGGACACCTTTGCTAGTGACAAACAGCCTAAATATATTTTAATTGTAGGCTGTGGTGGGAAAATAAATAAGGCAGCTTTTCCTAGCCTCCTGCACTGGTGAAGGCACAGACAAACTCTTGTGGGGCCTCAGGGAAGGACTGAGACTGCAAAGCAGCTTTGACATTGACTTAAGTGGGCCAGAACTCCAGTCCCAAGGGGCAGGGGCACAGCAGAGCTAGCACCAGCCAAAGCTTCAGAGACAAAACACCACATTAATAAGAGCAACAACAAAAAGCATTCTGACAAAAGGTTTCTGCCAAAATATTTGAATAATAGAAAGTTGATTTTTTGACGAGTCTGCTCCTGTCTCTTTTCAAAGCTGTACTCAGCACAAACCAAGACAGACAAAAAACTTTTTCATTTGGTTCAAAGCTATTAGCTATTCCCCAGCCCTTGGGAAAGGACCATTTTTCATTTTTGCCTTGGAACTGCTGTAGAGAGAAAAGTGATCATTTGCACAGCACTATGGATGTGACAGGCTTTGGAATGGGAAGGAGCAGGAACAGATCCATGGTCCTGTAGCCTTCCTGCACCCTGGAGATTCACCTGGACAACATGGAAAAAGAAAACTGCATGCAGTCCACAGTAGGAGAAAACACACTAATTACATCTGGTATTTTCAAAACACCAAAACAGAATTAGGGAGCTAATGAAGTTGCCTAATTCCCCTAGGCAATACGATAATCCCAGCTCGACCAGAAGCGTGAGGCAGTACACCAAACAAACTGCTGTCCCTTCTGGGTCTGGCTGCCAGCTCTGGTAGCTCAGCATCTCCACAGCAAGTCAGAGCTGTTTGGCACTCATTGAGAATCTCGCCCAAAATTATTAACTTCAGTTAAATATGTTCCATTTTTAACATTATCTATGTATTTTAAAGGAAAGGAAAGCCTAGCTCAGATCACACAGTTTATATGCAGTATCCTGTTAATACAACACCCACTACAGGACACGATCTGAATTAGGAACCCTATTCACCCTGACTTGTCCTTGATCTCTCCTCCTTTAGAGACTTAGAACAGCTGAGAGGAACAGTTCTTATTGAATAAACTTCCAGAAACCTCCAGCAGCGAAAACCAGCACCAGTCCTCTCAGGGCTCAGGCTCCTGCAGGGAGTGGGAGGAGGAAGGGCACCAGCTGGCACGGACTGGAGCAGGCTGTTGCTGCAAGGGCCACTCGCTTTCACCTTCTCCTCCTCAGACTTTGTGAAGACACTTGTTATTTCTGCCTTCAGCATTCGTTCAACACATCTTTCTGGGTTGCCTTTCTATGCCGTTTATTTTCTAATGGATTCTTCAAGCACATTATTAGCCCTCAGGCTGAGTCAAAGTAATAGGCAAATTAGAAGCCTAGAGGAATTAGGAGCCAACAAGGCACTTGGAAATGAGCATTGAAAGATATTCAAGCTTGTCTCAGACCCTCACACATCCTTCTACTGTTGCAATAGCCCGGAGCAGATTGTTCTACTCTTTTCTTACGAAGCTGAGGGATTTAACCTTATCTGTTTTCTTGCACCAGAAGTGTAGAAAGCTTGCTAAAGGTCTGTTGTTTTCTGTAACTTCTACTTTACACGCCTGTCATACTTCAACCTTACCTGCTTGCTCAGTTTTTTTCTTTTTCTTCCTTTTTCTTTCCTTTTATTCTTTTCTTTCTTTTTTTTTTTCCTTTGAAGATAAGCTGTTTGCTGGAGAGTTCAGCCTGTGTTGATTAATTCAGCAGTTAAGCCTGCCTTTGTTTTTCTCGTGAATTTTAAAGATGTAGACGGGATAGTCTTCCATCAATGATGTTATCAGGATTTTTTTTTTTTATTCTAAAGCCAGCAGTAGCCCATTGGTGATTTCCAACACAGAATCACCAGTCATTCCGATACAGTTCGCCTTTAATGGACAGAGTCATTGGCTGCTTTTGTCTCTTACATAAAAGAAGAATCAGCCTCAGTAATCAGAGCTAAATCTCAACCCTAGGAGGAAAAAAAAACACCCCACTCTACTTCCCGGTGCCAAAACCCCCACGTGCCTACTGCATAAAGAGAGCACTGTTAAAGTCCCTTAGCCAATGCTTAATAACCAAGGATCTTTTAATCTGGTTAGCGATTTGACCAGTTCTTTGATAGTGATCATCAGAAAACCGACATATTTCACCCTATTCAATTACCATGGAAGAGCCCCTCAATTTTCCACAGGAAAATTTATCTGACAGTTTCAGTCATTTCTACTTTTTTACCTTTTACCATCTAAAAATGTTCATGTACAGGGTGTCCCATGAGACAAAAAACATTTTTTCACCTGATCCTACAAATTCCCTTTTCTGATTATTGCAAGATGCTAAAAAAAACCCTGCCCTTTTCTCAAATCTACACTTTTCCATATTCAGATTAAAAGTTTTACCTATAAGTGACTGTTTTGCCATGTTTCAATTACACTGGCATTACAAGGCATACTTCCCCATGACAGGTACATTTGTCCACTTCCCTGTATCACCCTGGCACAAAATATTCTGTAGGAGAGGCAGGTTCATGAACCTTATCTCTCAAATACATTTCAAAGTACCATCCTGCTCTGTGAAACCCCTAAGTTCGTCAACGGGGCATAGGGAAGGACACAGATCTAGCCCAGTGCTGGAGAGAAAGCACCATTGGGGTGGCTGGTTTTTTTTAGTCGAGGCTCCTATTCTCTAAAACTTGGGACAAAAATGTCTGAAATCATCGCTACACAGAGTATTCAGGAAAAGAAGGGAAATTAAAGCAGACTGCTTCAAAATTAATGGATAGAGCTCTCAGTGTTAGTCAAAGGGACAATGTGATCAGGACTTCCTACCACAGGTGAAAAGCTCAGTTGTTCCTGGCCAGGCAAGGTGTTGCTGTCCATGGAGATGCTCTAAGTTTTCCTCATGTTCTGGGGGTATTTTAAGTGGTTTTAATACATTCAATTGTCATAACAGGAGAATCAGTTGGAATTCAAGCTACAAGGATGCATGGCGAGGCATGAAAGATTGCAGCAAGCCAGTGGTCCAGTTCCAGACTCTAGCACAAACAGTTTCCTACATCTCCCATTGACTCAGGTGTGCTGGAATTAGATCTTCTGAGAAAATAAGTATTTGTTACTCCGGGGTTTCCTACCAAATGAACTCACCTGGAAGACTGGAGTGTCTCAGAAAAAAATTATTAAATTCTCTGCAAGGCAGAGCAAGAAAAATGAGTTATTCAAGTAAGAGATATTTTGCCCTTCTTCTGAATCCCTCGTTTCTAGACAATTTTGTCTGGAAGAAGCTTGGATCTGGTACACAGGTTGCACTAGAAGAGTAATCAGTGACAAAAAATTTCTAGTTGACGAAACTTGTCAAAGTGGTAAACTACTATTGTGTAACTCCAGTCCTATTTACAGAGAATCCAGGTTGTATTAGTGGTACTGGAACAAAACCAAGCGGGCATGAAAGCATCAATTCCTGTATTCTTCATGGATTTCTAGAGAGAAACTGAGCTGCACTCAGAGGAATGAAATACAGACACACTCCCTGCCCTCTAAGTAGGCAGAACCCTCTGTAGGCTTTTCTGTTGAGGTGCACTGCCAAAGGAAGCATCAGTGTTTCAGCCTCTCAGAAATACCAATTATTATCTATAGAGCAGAGAAAGCAGAGATGCAATTTTACAACTGTTTCACTATAAGACACAAGGGAAGAGTAGAAGAACAGTTTCTTTGGTAACTAATGACCAAAATAATTTGGGCTTCTATCTGCTGAATATGAGCTACTGATGCAACAGTTTCTGAAAAATATAATCAAATGAGTGAATTTTAAATGTGATCAAATACCAAAGGAAATCACTGCAGAGAAATACAGCCGAAGGAAAAAAAAACCCTAAACAAACAGAATATTTCTTTAAAGGATATTGAGCTCACCTCCTGCTCCCCTCAATAATATGAATGAGATGCCTTCTCATCCCAAAATGAGAACAAGCACAGTAGCCTGAAAATCTGCCACAGAGGATCTGTTACAATGCCCTTGCAATGTTTTGTACGTGTAAGAGCAGTTTCCACTGCAATATTATGTCTCTTGCAAAAGGTTCTGGTTGAAATTGCTTTCACGGTTTCAGGCTTTGCGATTGATGCATCACCCCAGCTTAAAGACAAGTACACTTTTATTTGAATTACAGGGAATGACTGAATATGGAAAAGAATTGAAGAAAGGACAAAGGTGATAGGAATAGAAAAACACAGTCCCATAGAAGCACAACCTGACCATCTTCAAACTCAATGTCAGTACTATTACAGAAAAGAGTAGTCAAGTCATGAGTTTGTAAGACTGAGTCCCTTCCTTCTGGCTAAATTAACATTAATGGAAATAAAAAGATAAGGGCTTATCTCTATTTGTTCAGTACAGGACCCCTCACTACAGGAAAGACATTGAGATGCTGGAATGTGTCCAGAGAAGGGTAACAGGGCAGGGTAAGGGTCTGGAGCACAGATGAGGAGCAGCTGAGGGGGCTGGGGGTGCTCAACCTTGGAGAAAAGGAGGCTCAGAGGGACCTTATCATTCTCTACAACCACCTGAAAGGAGGCTGTAGCCACGTAGGGGATCGGTCTCTTCTCCCAAGGAAGAAGTGTTAGGAAAAGTGGAAACGCCCACAAGTTGCACCAGGGAGGTTTAGATTGGATATTGGGAAAAAGTTTTTCACTGAAAGAGTGATCAGACATTGGAATAGGCTGACCAGGGAAGTTGTAGAATCACTATACTAGGAAGTATTAAAAAAATGTCTAGATGTGCCACTTGGGAACATGGTTTAGTGGTGGACTTGGCAGTGCTGGGTTAACAGTTGGACTCGATGATCTTAAAGGTCTTTTCAACCTTAACGACTCCATGGTTCCATGATTCTATAGTTGTTTCAGAGACAGGTGAAGTTTCCTCGAGGACATTGGCCCAGTTAAGAATTACACAAAGCATTGAGGAGTCAGTGTGTGAGATATTGTTTACTGTGCATTGTCCAGTTTATCTTGTAACAGTGAAATAAAGATTATATGCTAGAAATTACAGGCCCCAGGATTTACCAGACTATTTTTCCTGGGGTTTTTTTTGTTTGTTTCTTTGGGGGTTTTGTGTTCATACTATCTATCTGTCTAAGAAATTTGGTTCTCTGTAAAAATTATTATCTATATTATGAGATATGAGATGAAAATTATGAGATTGCATGTAAATAATCAAGGATATCATCATGCTTAAGTTACATAAATGGTTTATCAATTTCTCTGTATGGGAACAAATGCTGTTCCCCTTTGATTTATGTGTCAGTACAAATTTTCAAAGAGGTTCACACAGGTGATGTAATAGTTTGTGTCATGAAATCATTTAGGAATTAACCATTGATACAATAATCTTTGGGCACATTAAGACAGTGTTAAAGGCCTAATTCAGAACTGCTATTCTTTGGAGATCTTGCTGACAACTTTTACAGTTTTCATACTTAATTTTGTATAAAAATTAAGCATGATGGTACATGTATTCTAGGAGACCATCCATACACCCTTAATCCAAGGAGAAACAGAGAAAGGGCATCACATCCAGCGAGTTGCTTTGATATCCTTCCAGTTCCTACTTGAAAGGAAAAACTATCTCAACTTTTGCTCTCTTGCTCTCATGGGAGAGCAATTTCAAAAGTGAACTACAAGCAGCCTTGTTGTAAACATCTAAATCCCATGTTTTATCCCTATAAGACTGGCAAGATTTGAAGATTTTAATATCTTTCATAGAGCAATTGATAGAGTTTTCGCTGAAACAGAGGCAGCAAACTTCAATCTCTGTACAAAGCAGGACACACTGTTCTGAATTTCGTTTAGTTGTGTTAATCAGCTGAACAACTTGAGAGAAAAGCGTCATGAAGGGTAATCAAGGGAAGAGGTGATAAGGCTCGTTTCCTTATCGGTTGGACAGAAAGTGGAACAGAAGGGGTTTATCGAGAAGGAAAAAAACTGCAATTCAAAATAAAAATGAAGGTGTTGTGTCTGTATTTCTAATATCCAGCAAAGTTATGCACTTTATCCCAAATCGCCTTCCTCAAAGGTATTTTATACATCTCCCTTGAGAATCAGGCTGAGCGAGACAGAGATAAAGTAGTTGTTTGCTACTTTTCTGAGTACCGGCTTTTCTGTCCTTTTCCAATTATCAGCAGAGAAGTATTTTGGTGCAAAGTCACTGTTTCACCCACATAACTCCAGGAGGGTATTTGGAACATTAGAGAAAGTACATCACACTGTAAGATTTCTATGTGTGGAGCTCACTGGTTATTTGGTTGTAAAGAACTTTTTTTTTTTTTGGTGGGGGTGGCTTTGGAGATATTTTGGCAGCTTTTCTAATTGTTGTTCTCACACTACCTGATTATATCAAGCTTCTGATAACCAGTTTGGTAAGGTTTAGGAGAGCTGTTTAAAGGATAGAAGGGAGAGGGTCAGCATGTGTTATTTTTCCAATGCAGGAGGTAGTCATGGAGTGATTTTCTGTATCCCCTGGGATAATAGCACAAAAACCCTAGACGTTTTCTGTTTGAGCGCTTAAGAGCATCGTTCATGTCCTTTATTCAAAGATGGAGTTATTTCCATGGAAAAGCATCCTGCTGCGTGGAAGTTGTCCTGAGATGGCTGGGACAGGCTGTGTGTGCTTTCCCCTCAGTGTGGATGCAGATGCAGCAATATCTGACTCCATCATGAGCATGGGGGCTGTTTTGAGTAACAGCTTGTTGTGTGGAAGTGTGTAGGCTTGTGAGTTTTCTACAAGGAACACTTTATAGATTGCTCTTTTTGCTGTTGAAAAGGATACCTACCAACTTTTCCTGGCATAGGAATATTCTTCAGACAATTTGATGGAGGACAAGGTAGTTAACGTATTTGTGCTAAAAAGACAGAGAAAAGACTTGCTACCTGTCAGACTGAAGAATTACATGTCCTACTCCTTTCAATCACATTCTAACTGGGTATACACTTGCCTGCTATGCCCACTGAAAATTCACTCTGGATGGCCATCTGTGATTTGATGTTGCTTTACAAATCCCCACCAGTTATTAAAGTCCATTGGCTCTGGGGATTTCATTATGTAAATATTCCAAAATCCATTTGTCAGTGAATACAGAATGGCCAGTCCTTTCTTGGGGGGTCAGTTCTCACTGAACGTTTGTTGCCTTTCCACTGACAGCTGAACGACAAACCAGTGCAAGCAGAACTATTTGAAATAATAAGAAATAAGCCTATTTCTATGCTAATATGTTTGAAACACTACGTCTCTCTGACAATATCATAATGTTGGAGTTTATAAAAAATCTATACAATAATTGTTCTGTTGCTGTGCTAATAAACAAGGATTCATTATTCTAATTTTGTCCTTCATTCCCTGTAACCTTTGCAGAAAGCAGAAAAAGAAAGCTCATAAATAACAGTGGTGATAAATTAATGCAGAGAACTAGACATATTTACATGGACATAGACTTCATATTGAAGCACTAATTACTGCAGGCAAATTTAGTTTTCCCTTTAATCAGATTTTACAGGTAATTAGCAGTTAACTAAGATTAATTACAATTCATTTTCTGTTAATGTCATCTTTTGGTCACAGAAAGTTTACACAGTATTTTATTTACCAGATGTAAAAGCTAATTCTTACATAGACATATCAAGGTTATGCAAACATTTTTTTCAGTTCACTGCACACCTCTTTCTTGTGTTAGAAATATGCTTTTGCAAGAGACACCTCTTGGGCCTCCAGAGAGGCACACAAGATCCCCAGGCACTACAAAACTCCTGTAAAGCTGCGAGATGTTCCACCCAACCAGACTTCCACGTCATTCAGCTGTAACCAAAAGGGTTATCAGAATTGTTAAGCTCAAGACACTCAGTGTGATACCACACTCCTGACCCCATGCTCCCTGCAGTCAGATCTGTGCAGCTCTGCAGCCTCTCTCACAGTCCCTTCCCCAGTGCAGATGCAGCCATGGATCAGCCCTTGAGCTGTACTGCACTCTGAGGACAGGATCTCCCACACATTCAGAGAAGCTCAGCTGCCTGGGGTGCTCTCCAGCTGTATCCAAGCATTCCAGTCCTTCCAGTAGAGTAGCACCCTGCACCTGAAGCCCCTCACACCATGGAGAAAAAGGATGTGTTCCAGGCAAGAGGCATTGAAACATCTTAGAGACAGCAGAATACAGAGCCAGCCTGTAGATTTATGGCCAGTTCTGGCTCTGGGAAAGATCATAGAAAACTTGAAGTAATAAAAATTTTGCTTTGCAAAAGTTCAAGACCTTGAGAAGGTTTATATTCTTGACATGGAACCAGGCTGCACCATGCCAAGATGTTCTTACCTCGTTCCCAACTTCAACAAGTCTATAATTCTGGTTGGCTTTCCTCCCTCCTGTTGCAATCCATGTGCTGTAGCTACACAGGAGTATCATACAGGAGACTCACTGCCTAAAGGGCAGGTCCTCCCAGGCTGAATGAACCTGATTCACTAAGTTGACTCCTAAATTAATAGAGTCACCATTTTCCATCCCCTCCCAGGCCACTTTATGTGTGAAGTACCCCGTCAAATAATTGAGCTCATATTACAGAAGCTACTCTCTAGAGAACCAAAGCACCTCCTGACCTGTCATTGTTCAAGAATGTGAAAATGAAGAGTAAAAGAAATGAGTTTTTAGGCCTCATCACAATAGTCAGCAATCAGAATTGCTACTGAAACCAGAGAGTATAAAAAAATCACAACTTCTGAAAACCTGCTCAGAAAGTGAGCTGTAAGGGTCAGACACAAAACTCAAGGGAGGCTCATGGGCTCCAGCACCTCAGAAGGTATCACAGTTTAACTCTAGACATCCTATTTGCTGGGGCAGGACATTTGAAAATGGTATTTTGGGTATACCTCATCTGATTAGAACAGAGAAAAGGTCTATAAAATAAAAGATAGCAGTAGAAAGACAGAAAGCATCAATAACCAGTTTCCAGGAGAGCCACAGTGCCTCTGCACAAAAGGAAAGGGTGGCCCTGAGCAAAACTCACTGGTGAGTGATGTCTGTGAAAGAGCAGATGACCCTGTGGAGCATGACAGGCCCTGTTTCACACAGGCTTGACCTCAACCAGGTCCCTCACATAGTGCTTCTTTTCTGGCTGCCCCCAAGCCTTTATGGGCATGGAAAACTCTAGGATGTGGGTGACACCAAAACTCTGTGAATCTGGGGACTCAGTGTCATAGCCAGATGTAGGAGGTAAGGGCAGGGAAATGCTGAACTGATCTTTCCTCCTGTCACATGCAGCTTGTGCTAACTTTGCTCTGGTGTCAAGTGAGAAAACACTCATTGATGTGTTTTAATACTCCTCTCTAAACCAAAAAAGGCTTAAATGTCATAGTCTGACCTCAGACAAGCAAAAACCAATGGACAGAAATCATCGTGCAAAGTTGCACAGACATTTTCCTCTTCTGTTTTCCCATTGCCTACTTCTTGTTGACCTCAGTGAAACAAAACCAAGAAAAATACAGAAGTATATGAACCAAAACTGAAGAAGTGGATATGTACTGAACCATGACTGTTCACCATATCTGACTGTGGAGTACACTGAAAACTGCTTAGCCTGAATGAGGAAATAAATCTAATTGAGAGGGGAATAACGGGGAGTATTTCATCAAGCTCACTTGAGGCAGGAAAGCAGAACCACACACTCAAGGTGTCCTCGCTGCAAATCTTCCAGCTGCAGTTACCAAAATCACAAAACTCAGTTCTGAGTGTAGGATGAGAGTTCGAGGAATTTTTTCTCTCATAACAGCATGGAAAACTCTTTTCCGTTATATCAATTCCCTCCTGCTGAAGTGAAAAGTCTCTTGTGAACATCTGCCCCAGATAAAAACAACTCAAATGCCTGGAGGCCCTCAGAGCAGGGGGAGGCTTGTCAAGTCTTTCTTACAGTAGGGAGACATGGCCTTTGAGTTGGCCATGCAACAGTGATGATATAATTCCAGAGTCACAGTACAACTGAACAACACAAACCCATTGGCACTCTATTTTTAACTTCTCAGATGAGTCATTTAGCAGTGAAATGGTTTAACAATACCGTGCACTGATAACCTGTTTTAATCTGGTGATTTCAAAACACATTTACTTGGGAGAACTTAACCTACATCACTCCTGTGAACTAAAAGTTACTTCACAGAATTATTTTAGAGGAAAAAGTGAAAGAATGCCCAGGGTGAACAAGTGATCTTACCAAGGCCACTCTAATTATCAGTGATAAAATTGGAAACAGGAATAGAAACAGTGACAGTCCAATTTTAATACATTAATCCTGGAAGAGCACTTTTCCCTCTGCAACTGTGTTGCAGAGGTGATCACAATGATTGACTGTAGCAGTCAGATCTCCTAATACTAGCAATAGTATTAAAATTAATTAATTTAAAATTTAAAGAATGAATTTAAATTAATGAAAATTAATTCTGCCTGCACATCAGTTTCATCTTTGCATTTTCCTAATTAGGGCCCACAAGCTCTTTTGTTTATCCATCCTACATCTAGAGAATGACAGACAGAATGTCATCATCATTGTCTGGCACCAGAGCAGCTGCCCAGGTCCACGTTGGCCTCTGCAACAACTCTGTGGCTGTGGATGTCCCAGCACTGTGGTGCCTCGCCTGGCAGTGGGTTCCCACATGGCTGGACCAGACTGGTGTGAGCGTAGGACAGGGATTACACAGCTCTGCATCCATCCCTGTGTAAAATTCCTCTTCTCCCACTGAAGCAAATGTGTGTAGAGAAATGGCTTTCCCTTTCCAGCACTTCTGTGCTCCACACTACTCTTTTATTAAACTGGAGAATGACAGCTCTGGCAAGACCTTGGTTATCTGTTTAATATTAGGAGGGTATTTTTCCTGTCCCCTTCATCACACGGCGTGGTGATCCCGGCAGTAATACAGCAGTGAACCAGGTGATGCAGAAAAACTAAATCTACCCCCTGCACTCCAGAAATCTGAGCTGTCAAGGCCAGTAGAGGAGAACCTGTTGCTCTTATTTCTACACAATTCCCACTCAAGGACAGGGATAGACCTGACATCATATTTTTAATGGTCCCAGCTACTCAGTCCCTTGAATCCAGCTCTGTAGGGTTCAGGGAACTGCCCTTATTGCTGCTGAGCAGTAAATAGGCTACCACAATGAGGCTTCAAAGAAAACATTTTTTAGCTGAAGTTGCTGCATGCGTGAAGCTAAAGTAATAAACTTGGCAAGATGACACTGGGGGTCACGATGACATCTGAGTGTTTGCACAGCACCTTGCACCAGTCCTGCCTGGGGCCTTTGAGCAGTACACAGCATTAATATCCATGTTCCCTAAGGACAGCAAGTTCATTAAACTCAGTCAGGAAGCAAAGTGAACTCACTAGACAATGGAAAAAACCACAAGACAAATTAAGTGAGACTTTATACATCTTTCATGTGTAAGAATTCTAGAAGTTTCCACTAGATTTCAATAAAAAAGTCCTGCTTCAGCAAGCTGAGCAAACCATTTTTCAAGAGGAACTAAAAAACTGAGATAACTTTCAGTAGTTATATAAGATATTTAAAAGTACTATAGTTTATGCAATATTTCAAATGCTAAGCAAGGACACAAAACCCAATTTACAGCAAAGAAGTTCTTGATAAGTACTACATAAACTTTAAAATCAGCAAAAATTTAGAACAAATTAGTTATATTTGTCTTCACTAAAAAACTTTTAATTCTTTTCCCTTTCAATATTGCTCTGTAACTACTGCTCTCTAAATTCTTTATTCTTTAAAATCCCTGAAGCTGTAGGTTATATTTCTCCAAATATCATGCTGGAGCACACCAACACCAGCTTTTATCTCTTCTACAGGCTTCTTATCTTCTGTCCAATCCAGAGTATCACTTTCTATTGCAGCACTCCATTTTCTTCCTCTGACTTAATTTGTGCTCTTCTGATGCAATATTTGCATTCTTTCCCAGTATCTCCTTATGACAGAAATACCTTCAAGAGCAGTCAAAAAAATTTAGTCACTTCTCCCTGATTCTGAGTCACTCGCCTCTATTCTGAATCACTGTGAAACACTGCATTAAGTGCTATACTTAGAATATATTGCAAATAAAATGGGATTTAAAATACATTTCAACGATCAACTTGTGTCATGTATCAATATAAGCAATGAATCAGGAGACTGCAAACACATAACCATCTGTAAGTTGAAACAAAATCCCTATCTTTCATGTAACTTAGATGAACAGGAAAGCAAGCTAGCTATCCTAAGTAATGGCAGGCATCTAAGCCTCAACTACAGTTTCAGAAGATCTTGAGGAGTCTCATCCTCTAACTTAAGAGGAAGAAGCGCTTAACGAGGTCTGACTCATTAAATTATAGCTTGGCTCACAGATTCCCAAACTGTGGTGCCTGGAAGTGTAGCCTCACTCAGTAGTCTTTGGGCCACTACTGGTCCTCAACTTACCCCACAAAACAGCCCCCTCAAAAGATAACACGATTCCTACCTGGAATGAAAACTCAAAGTTTTACCTAAACTATTTTCTTATGCTATTCTGCACAAGACGATTTAGAATTCTTTTTTAAGAATATATAGCCTGTGAATAAGAAAGGGTGAAGACAGAGATCTGGATGTCAAAGGGTGAAGACGATGGAAATGCAGAGATCATTCACAGAGGGAATGCTTTCATGGTGCTGGTGTACCTTGGTTTTCATTCATTAACCACATTAACAATGTCAAATTTTACAAGAACCAGCTGAGATCTTGACTCCCTATACCTGGCAAGCTTCCAACATATTATGATGCAGCAAGAAATACCTACAGTGCTTTCACAAGGCTACTATTCTCTGCAGGTAACTGCCTGAGCTGCTGCCTTCCTGCAGTATAATCCTTAATGCAGACAGATTATGAACATGGAATAACTTTTCTCTTACAATGAGGTGCACATTATGAAAAGCCTTCATATAACCCCTCTTGATCCAATATTTGCGAGTAGTACCAGTCCAACTTTCTGCAACCATTAACGAAAACATCAGTCTGGAATTTCCTCCTTCAGCAACAATACACAGCAGGAAACTATGCAGCATGACTGAATGTGATTAATAAGATTTCCTTGAAACAGGGCACTGACAAAATTCCCCTACTACTTTCAAACTCCAGTGAAGTGAAATCAACCTGAACAAAACAACAAAGTGACCCTTAGTTTCTATGTTGAGGATCAGAACAATGCTCTAGCTGAGTGGGTACCCTATTTCCAACTCACGCTGACACTTTTAACCTCAGAAAGATGCATTTGTGCTCCACAGACAAGTAGGAGGAACCCAGAGCAAGCAGAACTCTTTGATAGCAGCACATGTCAGTATGAAGAGCTCTGCCTTAGAGAGCAGGCAGGATTAGATAAGTGGAAAACCTGGCCCTGTACGGGATAGTTTGAAACTCCCAAATTGAATGAATACTTCAAATAATCTAGTAACATTATTTACTTCAATAAAAAGTAGATACTGAAGGCTCAGCAAAGGGATATTTCAGTATACTTATGTTCTTGGGAAATGTCCATAATTTCAATTCTGATTTTATGATTAATGTTAAGGACTAATCTCAGTTCAGAGAGGTGTATTTATTCATCTGCTTTCTGTGAAGGGGGGGCAATGTGTATTTATCTTTGTGTATTAAGGTTAAGAGTTCTTTCAAGTTAAGAGGTGTCCCCTTGTTTGCTCCTAGTAAACTAGGATAAAATTTCATCCTTCATAATGCTGACTTGTTCGATCAAGAAATAATCCACCAACAGATAGCAACACCACATTTTTTTTACAAAGAGATGACATAAGGATAGTCATGACTATTTTTCAGAAGGGAAGAATAAAATGCCAGCAGTTAAAACTGAGAGAATCACAACCGAGTGAGAAAAAAAGAGAACGCTCTTATCTAAAATGTGCTGGGGGGAAGAAATAATCTTCAACTAAATTCTGTACACAGAGATGCAAAATATCATTCTCACATGCACCTAATCTCGACTGGTTTGGAACTGCCAGCTCAATGACTGCCCTGAGGCCAACAACTGCTGCCTCTGAAATCCACACTACCATAGTAAGAGCTTCCCTCTTGAATCAAAATGCATCTTGTAAAGCCACCTTACACCTGAAAAAACCTATTAAACAAATAGTAAATAGGCAGTAGAGTATTTAAAATAGATATCCCAAGTATATAGCAAAAAACTGAGAACAAGTTTAAATAATAATATATATTATTAAGACTGAAGATTCTCTATGCAGAAATCTTGTGTATAATATATGGGAAATAGGAAATTAGAGCTATTATTTCTATAATGCTGCATGCAAAACACATACATAAATATATGTACAAACACACACACAGACATGTACCTGATTCTTAACCCTTTTACACCCCAAGGCACTTTATCTCCACACTTTAGTTATGCCTCTTTCTGAAAATCAAAGACTTAAAATGGTTGCTTCCTATTCCATTATTCTGTCTCATCTTCTTGATACTGGTCCTTCTGCTGCATGTTGCCTACAATAAATAGCCCATGAAAATATTAAGCTTTATTTAATTAATTATCAATAATTACTTAATTTTGATGTCTTTCAATGATCACCTACAATTTTCAGTAAAGGAAGATCTTTGGAATAGATCAAGCAGCTTGGGATGCCTTTTAATAAAACAAGAGACAGCACAACCGACTTTTTGTAGTCCTTCAAAATAAGAAATCAAAAGCTAGAATTCTTGATTCTCAATTTTTTTTTTAAATGCAAGTATAAATATACCTATAGATAAAGTAAATGGCATTTTATTCTGTGTTTATACGACCACTTAAAATGCTTTCTGCAGTGGATTGTTTCCATTGGGTTGCAGACAGCAGGAGAACCTTGTACAAAAGAATGCAAACTGTGATAGCCCAACAGTGATGCAGAATTCAAAGCCCCACCACTGTGAATTTTAAGGTTCTCTCTTCAGCTCTTCATAAAGGGAAGAGAATCAAAGAAAAGAAAATGTATTTTCATGGGTACTTCTAAAATCAACATTGGCAGAAAAATTCCCAGCTGAATGTCATTGTTTGATCTGTCATTATTATGTGAGTAAAAATTAAAAAATATATATATCTCCTCTACACTTAATAGATTTACTTGCCTGAGTCAGGTGTGCAGGATGTGCCCACAAATATGGCACAACCAGTAATATAAAGGCTTGAGACGGCAGTAACTGCAGTAAAAACTTATACTTTATTCATTGCAGATACATAACTAATACGCTCATGTAACTAGAAACAGAAAGGAGTGCAAAAAATATGGGTGAAAAAGGGGGCATAGAACAGCCTGGTATTTAATAAACACACTGGGCTACAACTTAGATCGTGTTATTTGTAACACATCTTGAAAAATTAAGCTTCCTGGTGACATTTTCATCTGGCTCCAAAGTAGCTGAAGGTTTTTGGTCTCAACTGCATTTGGAGGAAATCAAAAGCACTGCCATGCATGCAGAATCTCAATAATGTGTATGAACACCAATACCCTCACTCCCACGCTTGTCTTCTTGGAGATAGCAGCTCACCAAGATTAGAATATTTGTTATTGAATAAATTCTCTCTTTAATTGGAATGGTTTCACACCTGATACTAGCTTGCATTTATCATTAAGAGTTACTTGCTTCCCTTTCCCCTCAGTACCTCTTACTTCTGCCCATCTCTCCTGTATGGCCCATGTTGTTTTTTTGACAACAATCCTGTTGCTTACTGTAATTTTGATTCATGTCAGCACAATACAGCTTAAATAGTTTCTGACCTTCCAGTGGTATTTCAATAATGTATATTAATATGCAATAATAAAAACATCTGTGTGGGCTGGGAGTACTCTGGGTGCTCCGCAGAAATCAACACAATGTCAGATCCTCCCGTGAACCGCGTCTGACTCCCAATTCCTGTTTGGCAGCCTCGTCCCCACGAGTACCTCCTGTGGGTACACATGAATCACAAAGGAGGATCAGTGCCATTTGTAGCAGACCTTGCCCAGGGGCACGCGTCCCTCCCCGCAGAGCCGGAGTGAAGCCATGTGGTGCTGTGTGGGCACAAATGTTCTGCTACAGAAAGAAAGGTCTGGGGCCATGACCCATGCTGACAAGCGATTATCGACTTGCTGGCTCTGGACATCAGGGAAGTCTTGAATTTTAAAGAGAAAAGGGAATGACACACTGACTTCTGCACACTTGTTTGAAGGCTTGTGTTAATCTACCTCGTTTTGGCTGGAAACCTTGGGCACAGGTTACAACCTGATTGTGTGGATGACACAAGTCAGGCTGACATCTCACCAAAACTTTATGTATCAAGAGAAAAAAAACAACAACAACAAAAAAAGGCTGTAATTTATTAAAAAATAATAGCAGAATCAAAGAACATAAAAGAGTTTATGATGGGGAAAAAAAAAAAAGCTTAAGAAAGATAGTGAATGTTACAAGAATGCGGGGAGATGAGCAGATGGATGGAGAAAAAAGGCAGAAAATTATGGAAATTAAGGAAAGCCAAACATTACAGCTATAAATCTCCAGTGGTTATAGTCTGTGTGGGGATTAATAAATTCCAAAGCTCTAAACTTGTTTCCCTATTGAGACCTTCAAAGAAAACAAACCCATTACTTATACTACTATAACTATGCAACACACAAACCCCACTCACACATGCAATTCCAGCTGGAAGCCATTAGTCTGCCTGGACTCCTTCAAGCAAACTACATTTCTTCAGGTACTACAAAGCTGTTGAGTCTTTACTACATGAGTTTTCTCCCTGATGCATCAGAGACAGAAAAACCATCAGCTTCACACCTCATTTGTGGTGACATATGCTATTCCCTTGGGAATTACTACAGCCACCCAGGATTTACAGCCCACTCCCAAGCTGCAGTGTTCCTGTCACTAAGCACTATGAGATCTGAATTTCTTTGCTTGAGGAAAACTTGTGGGACAAGTGCTAAAAACTATAGGAATCGTGAGAAGTGGGAGCCAAAATGAACAACTTCCAAGGCTTTTTTGCTCAGAAGCTCAAGCTTCACTTTCTAGACAGACCCTCCTTCAACATTAACTCAACATTTTCCCTGTGTAGAATTCAGGAATTCTGGTTCTCTTATTCCCCTGAAAGATGAAAAGGAAGTCTCAGATCTCTTCCAATACACACAAAAAGGGCCAGGAAGCTTTACAGCTGTAATCCGGACAGAGTTACAGCGCAAGTCAGAAAATTGGCCATGGAAAGGGAAACTACTCCATGTGCTGCTCAGCCAGCTGGCAGGTCAGCCAGACCACATGACTGCTGGGTTCATGTTCCATCCATTCCCCCTTCAGAGGCATTAATCTGAGTTTCTTTGTTCCTATGCACCCACTACTTTTCACATTTGGGCTTAATACTTCTGAAATCATTGCCTGTTCCATTACATTTGGCTGAAACCAGCTGCTCGATTCCACAGTTATTGGCAGAGATGGTCAGAAAGGTAAAGGCACAGACAGAGAGCATGGTTGAACATATCCTCCCAAATCAAGCCTAGAGGTGTTTCTTCAAGGAAAAGTTGTTGGTATCAATATGCAAAGACTTTATCCTACCAGAATGTATAGTTTTAGGTATAAACTAATCTTGCAAATCACTTTATTCCACTTTTTTTTCAGATTGCAAGCTGTCTGTATGAGTGATGCAGATAGCCTTTTTCTCATTCCTCAGCAGCCACTATCACTTTCTGTATTTCCTGCTGCATTCCCAAATAAAAAGTAATTTCAGATTTTGTGTTTTGAAATTACACTAGAACTACTTTCACAATACACTATAGTTGCATGCTTAGATCTGGTTTCAGTGTAAGCAATTTAGACATTTCTGCTATATGAATTACAGCAAGTACAGGAGTTCATAATAATTTAGGTTATTCTTCCATAATTCTCTTGAACCAACGGATCTCAGATTCTGTGGTTCATGTATGTGGAGTTTATCTCATGATAAATACAGAGGAGGAAATCACTTTTGCATGCTAGAAACACAGAGGAGGTAACTAGCTGTAACTCTTTCAGGTAGAAGAAATTATTCTATAAAAGCCTAACAGCTTTTTTTCATGTCAATGAAAGTTGAAATAACATCTGTATGTATTTTGTGAAAAACATTTATCTTTTAGTCATTCATAAATGTGTATAAATGTTATCTGAGATGAGGCATAAAGAACATAATATGAAACTGGGATTTATGGGGCACAAAAGACATTAAAGGAATGTCAACTTATGTAAGTTCTTTAAGCAGAGCTTTAGCTGGAACACTCTTTTAAGAAACTAAGTATTATAGCTCTGCAGGATTGCGTGGAAGGCAAGTAACATCAGCTGTTAGAGAGTATTGCAGTAAACCAGAAAGAATTTAAAAGTCACTAAAAACATGAATATCACTAAAACAGTAAGTTTCTGATCCCTAATCACAGATGTCATGTGCTATTTTAAATGTCATGGTCTACCCTGCTTGGCTTCCCTCTGCCACTCCAGAAAGATGCAGGTCTTCAGTTCTCTGTCTGTGATGTGAAAACAGCACTAGGCATCTACATTCAAATACTTGAATGTCATCCTTAATGCCAGGGAAAAAAACCCACATAATCCTATCTGAAGTCATTTGCAGACAATGAATGACTGTGAGGTAATGACTGCTTATGTGTAGTGGTTTTGGCCTAACTTCAATCTTTCAATGGCCCAAACTTCCAGCTCTTAGAAATAAGAAAGGCTTTTTTTAGCAGTTATCGCAGCAATTCAGACTTCAGTCTGGTTCCTACTAGAACAGTCTCACATAAATTTCTATTTACGTGTGCTTGTAGGCCCTCTCCTATAATTCCTAGAAAAAAATGTAATTGATTTTTCAGCAATTCAAGTATACCGTAGGTCCATTAAACAAATCATATAATTTAATAATGACTCTGATGACTAATGATATCCCTGCTTATAAGCAGCAATTAAATTTCTCAATATTGTCCTTGCCCTGGTACAGTAGGGCTGTTAAGAAAAATGCAAGTTTAATGCCTGAGGATGTTTTCAGGTTCATTGGTCAAAGGGACTGAAGTGAGTAATGATTGTTTCATACCATTTCAAATAGAATACCTTTATCAGAAACAAAGCATTACTTCCAACACAGCACTGCAAAGAACATGTGCACTCCAAGCCACTGCCAGACTATTCCTAAGGGAACTTCCAACATCCTATTGTTAACTCAAGCAAATTCCTGCTTTGTGGAACAATGGCTTCTCCTGTGCAATAATGTTAAGCTGAAAACGCCTCCCAAGGTTCATGCAGTGCTGAGCAGCCATTTGTCTGTTTACAGGTACCGAAAAAAAGCATTAAATACCACACATTTTTCTAATATTTGTAATAAAACTGAATTATCGCAATGGAATCCAGTGAACTACTCATAATAATGCCACACAAAAAGTTGCAAAGTATTATAAAGAAAGGCAACCACTAAGCAGAAGTGGAAGTCTGCTTATCAAGAGACAGCTATTATATCTTTGATGTGTGTAACCTAAAAGAGGGACACCAAGAAGTGTTCTCTTAGAACTACACAGGGAAAAGCTCGTAAGCTACACCAGAGAAAAAGCTTCCAAGGGGCTCTTTTCTGCCCGTGTGCCAATTGAGGAATACGTGCAATAATTGCATTTGCTTTTTCTCAGGAGTAGACGTTGCCCCAGTGGACACAGAGAGGAAGTCTCACCCAAATTCGCCATCAAAAGGTGTTTGAGGAGCAAACCACCCAAAGGCAATGCTGTTACTGACAGATCAGACAGCAGAGATGCAGCAAATGTGCAGTTTAAGACTTATTGAACAGCTCCTACAATTCAAACATACTTCAAACAAAACTGAGCCCATAATTCTGTCCTAATACACATCTGCAAGTAGGTTGGAGACATTTTCCAACATTGATACAACAGGCATCCTGAACTCAAGAGAAGAGCAAGGAGGGATAAAAGCATGGAATAATATTAAATCAGAGCTGTGCTGAAAGAAGGCTCAGAGAGATAGCAAAAAAAGTCCTGATTTTGACTACTTTGAACCCACAAATTCCAGAATCCTTCCCTTTTATTGCCCACAGTATTTCTTAAGCACCATGTCTTGAATGATTTGGATATCAGGTGAAAAAAGAAATCAAGCCTGTGGTTAAATTCTGGAAAATATAAGTCATCAAGAGCAAATTGCTAAGAAATAGAATTTTGCTGAACTATTACAGATATGCAAGAGTTCATGGAAGATAAATAACATCAGCTTTTAGCAAGCATTGTAAGTTCCTGGGAATGAAACCAAGAGTCACAAAAGAAATCAATAGAACTAAAAGGAAAACAGTGTTTCAAGTAGTAGGGCTTTGTGCCTCCAAATAACACTTGCCTTGTAGGTACTTTTAAAATAATACTAACATTTCAGGAAGCCTTTTGAGAGCAATTCCTGCTTACACTACATTCTCTTCTTATTTACAAATGGAATCCCAGTTCCCAGAATTACAAGTTTGGTTTGGTTTTAGGGTTTTAATGTCTTTTTTTTTTCATTAGTGTTTTCTGTCATTATTTGGAGAAGATTGCAACTGGAATATTTAAACAGTTTTCTATAAATATGACGGACCATCCCTTGTTCACTTTAACAAAACAATCCCAGTGGTGGAGCCATCTGCAATGGCTTGTGCAGGTGAACAGGTGCTCTGCAAAGATTGGGATGTTCCAGGTGCTTCAGTGGATCAACCTGCAGAAATGGAGCAGCTCAAGAGCTGCTGAAACCTTCCTGCATGACAAAACTATTTCCTATAAAATCCTCCCCAGAATTCTCCTGCCACAGTAGCGATGAATACTGTTCCTATTCAGCTGAGGAATAGCTTCACCATCCAGTTCTAGAAAAACAGCTGAAGTCTTGGAGGAAATAGAATACGAAAACACATCAGTCATTAGCTTCACCATTAAATGGGGCTTTTTAGTGTTCACCATGATTCCATTGTTGGTGAAATCTCATTTTCATATGTTCTCTTTATCTCACAGAAATTTCCTGGGATCAAAGTTTTTATTCTCTCTCTTGCTAAATCAGCTAAGTTGGAACAAGGGATTGATTTTTTTCCTTCAGAGGTACAGAAAGCAACCTCAGAGATGCCCACCAAACTACTGGGGGTGTGCCCTAGCACACAGAGCTTGGTCTTGGTCACTCAGCAATGACCTTGCTCCTTGTGAGAATAAGTCCTGAAATGGGGTAGATAGAGTGAGATTTCAGGCTATGAAATAATAGAGGCTTCCATCTCTTACAGATGGGCATCCCTGAGTGCACACCACGTGAAATCCCCACTGCTCTTAAGAATGCATTTAACACATAATATTAGAGATTTAGTGACACATTCCTGTTGGGTAAGAGAACAAAGCCTTGTTATTCCTAAGACTAACTTATATCTAACATTTAAAATCTCATCATCACATAGACTGCTTCTATTACATTAGGATGTTTAGATTTTTTTTTTTAATAATAAACACAATAAAAAAATGAAACAATACAGAAATGGGATTAAAAACTGAGAGTTCAGTAGTCATAAAACAGAGAGATGAGATACCAAGAGAGAGGGAATAATGAAATTACTTTGTTCAAATTCCCCTCTAACTGTTTTGCCAGAATCACTGCAGACAAAAAGCAATGCAAAGCCTCTCTTTGGTGCCACCATCCAGTCTGGCTTGCTGAGCTGCATGTTGAACTTCCCTCCTGAATACAACAATGAGAGAAGAGAATCCACTTGCAAGTGCATTTTTCCTCCTTTTCAGAGTCCCACTGAAGAAAACACTGATTTTCAAAAAGTCACACTCGCTTGGGATGAGCACGTTATTCATTCCTAATCATTGATCCTCACTATTGTAATGCTCTCAATGTATAACCATGTACTTTAGGATCCTTATCAAACCCTAGGAAGAAAGTGGCCTTTTTATTGTCTTATTTCTTTCTGTTTTACTATTTGTGCTCATCATAAACATGATCTCTTGCTTTGCACTTAAGTTCTTAATTTCCTTGGAAACAGAAACCATTAAAATGACCAGAGCTACTAGATATTATTAAAATATGAATAAATACAAGATAACCTAAAAACAGGAGTTAGATTTGTGGCTAAGAGAAAATGAAGGGCATTGGAAAGTCAATTGAATTAGAAAAATCAGACGAAAATTTGAACAATGATTTCACAGAAAAGGTAGTATCTTCATCTACTCTTGCCACCCCTGGATGTGGTCATCTCTGAGCCAGAATTCATCATGACAGGCCCTTTCCAGCGTGGCAAAGAAATATTCTCCTGTGATGGGTGTCTCAGTTTGCAGCTGGGTGTATCTGTGCTGCTGAAAGATTATTATTGCTCTTTGATACCACAGCTCACCACAGTACCTGTGAAACAATGGAAAAAAGACAGGGTGCTGGACCAATGGGCTTCCATGGCAGCTGAGAGAGGTTTTCCAAAGCATTCCATTGGTTTGTGAGAGTGGACAGCTTCCTGGGGTTAAGACAGGTATTTCAATCCAATTGCTACTCTCACAGTGAGGAATACTTCAATTTGCTTCTGCTGCTCCTGAGGAAATAATGTTTTCCCTGTGAGATCACATGAATTGTAGCAGCTCAAATGGCTCTTTTTTACTGCTAAGAAAACGTGCAGGATCAGGGAGTCTATGCCAAGGGTATGGTAGAAAATTATGCTGGAGGTAGGAGGAATGCACTGTAGCATCAATTCAGTACGCTCTGACTCCCAAAGTTCAAAAGAGACATGGTAAGTGCCATGAGAAGAGCTATGATAAAAAAATCTTCTTTTTGCAGAAGAAGACAATTATTTGCTAATAATATAAGACATTGCTTATGTAAAAGGGACAGAAAAAAGTCTTAAATGGGTAGGGGGATAAAAAAGCAAAATCTCAGCATGCAGGCTGGAAGACTATCTGCAAAGGAGATGAGAAAAGAATTAATGCTGCTAAAATTACAGTTCTGACCCAACAGCTCTGGATACTGCTAGTGGCTCTGCTAAAGATTCTGTGCCTGACTTTGAGGGAGTCTCTTTTCTTCTTCAGTGAGCATAAAACAAATCCTGCTTTCTGCAGGCCAGATGCTGCCTCCTCTGTGTGTAAAACAGGAAAAAGAAAACTCCATTTGCCAATTTATACTGCCAGATCTTCATGGCAGCGTCTGATAAGAACCTGACACAATGAGGATTTGATCCCTGATGCTTTCTGCAATATAAATAATACTAAAACTCGACTCTGGGTCATTTAAATACCACTCAGTGCATGTCAGATAAAAGCCTCTGGAGGTTACCACAAGGTTTCTGATGTTCAGAACCGGGTCAGTGGAATTCTTCATTCAAGGTTAATACAAGAAATTGTGCCTACTCATGTTATGCACTGGCAAACAACAACAAACACTGCCAATACCTAATTTTAGCATCTCACATACAAGGTTGTTCTTAATAGAAAAAACTAACAGCCCTTAGGAACGACAAGAACTTCACTGAGTTAAAGCATCAAACACTGCATTTTTTTTCCCAGTGTATTTTTCAGGCAATGTGCAACATAAATCCTTGCTTGTGACTTGAAAATACTCAACACTGGTCTAGCTCTGCTCCCACTAAAGCCATCCATAAAGTCTTGTTATCTCTACTGGCAACAGAGAGGGGAAGAGCCAAATGCTTTTGAAAATTTTACCTGTAATCAACAATAAACAACTAAATCTTCCTTGAGGTTAAGGTTCAGACATATGCAGCAAGTTGGGCAATATCAAATTCAAGCCTCAAGGTGCGTGAGCTGGAATTCAGCCCCCTGTACATACGTATTATGCAGAAGTCTAATTACACATCCTACATACTTTCAGCTGCCTCAGACACTGCACCAAGTGGTTGGTGCTCACATGTAATGAGGGCTCTCCAATATTTCATTTGATCCTGCATTTGCAGCCCACAGTCCCAACCTGCTCTAGAGGCAGAGTTATCAATTTTCTCACAGTGGTTTCTGTGGAGCTCATCACTACAATACATGAGTGCTTCAAATATTCATCACTCTCTTTCCACAGCACCTCTGAGTGGTGAAGGGAAGATGTTATCCCATTACACAGATGGGGAGCTGAGTCAGAGAATGATTAAGGTCAAACATTTTGCTAATTTAGGGTGTTTAATTTCAGATGCCTGAGATCTGATTTTATTCAGAGCAATTATCATAACTTTATATAGTTAAGTATAGCTCCTATCTAGTTCAATTGTAGCTAGAAATGTCTAGCACTTCTGAAAGTCAGAAAATAAAAAGAAAGTTTAGAATCCAGACTTACTTAGCAAATAAATTCAGCTGAGCATTGGAAAAAAAAAATGGGACAAATAGGAGCTGTTACACCTGGGAAATGTTTAGCTAAGGGGATCATTCAGAATTACATAGAAACTACAGCACAACGGTGTGAAGGGCCCCATGACAGCATTTAACCTCCTCAGCTATCAGAACATCTTTCTTTGTCCTTAAACTCCATCTGATATCTTCAACAACTGAGCCCGAAGTCCTAGATAGTAACATATCAATGTTAGACTCCAAAAATCACTCTTAATATCAAAGATTACTCTTTTGAAAGTCCTTAAATAAGGCATTTTGGCTTCTTTCAAGCTTCCCAACATTCGGTTCAAATCGTATTTGTTTTTTTCTTTGGATAGGAGAGGCTGGTTTGGAGTGGGTATTTCCACTGAGATGCACATCTGCATTTATTGCTTGATAATATGTGGACATAATGAAAACAAAAGTAGTATCTTGAGTAGTTCATTAGAGACAAAGGGCTATCATACCTCACTGAAAAGTACTTATTAAAAACAGCATTTATGGGAGTTAATCAATGCCAGAATCCTTGTTTCTTGCAAAATACAGGGCTGTCCAGCCAGCCCTATGCCACTAACATTGCTAGGGCCAAAGGGAAGGGGAAAGACCACTTGGAGTACTTCAGGACAGAAACTATCTACATCTTCAGATGCAGAATTTCCAGAAAGAACAAGAAACAGAGGGTGATGATGATTTAATTTACTAGTGACTTTTCCTCATCCCCACATACATATTTTTAACACACTACATCTATTTTCAAGGGAAGGCTCCCTCTCCTCCATCCTCCACACTTTCTCTAGGTCCTCTTGCCCTCATTAGCTTAGAGAAAATGCTGTCACTTTGCCATGCTACGAAAAGCAGAAAGAGAGAAATTTCAGGAATTTGCCTGAAAACTTCATCCTATTTCTTTTTCTCAGGCCAGCAATCCATGGCCACAGAACCATCTGTCTAGGGGGACAGCTAAAAGCAGCACTGTTCACCTGTCCCTCATGCCATTCCTATTTGCCCACTAAGGAGTGACATATACTCTGCTCCTCAAGGGAAGCAAACACATTTGCAGGTTAAAAAATAACTCCTGTCACTGACAGTGACGGGAGACACTGAATTTTCTGGGAGAAAGGCTGATTCAGTGGAGAAAGCACTGAAGGCTTGGGAGGCAAGGGTTAAGCGCTGGGTCTGAGACAGAGCTGGATCATCAATTTGTGCCTCTATCCTCTCCCTGTGAAAGGAGAAGCACGAATTAAAGGTAAATGTGCAGCCTGTTACAGTTAGGAAGACTAAGCAGGCAACCAAAAGAGGCTGTTCAGGCTTCATGAGCCATGCCAGCGTGCCAGCCACTGAGGTTCAATTCATTAACCATTGTGAGGCACTTGGCGACAGGAGGAGGTGATATCAGTGCATCCGACAGGCACTTCTGGGGCTCATTTCATCCTGTCGCTGCAAAGCGCTGACCCACAGCACTTGGATATTTTTTTGACACAAAGCAGCAGATATCATGAAATTCTTCTTCCTTCAGGAACAAATAACAAACCACTTCAAATTTACAACCATCTGCAGGGGAAAGACACTATTTTCTACTGTAGAGATGAGAGATTTTTTGAGAGTGGTGCACCAGTCTTCTTTTATTTCCCTGGTCAGTTATTACTTAGGCCAGTAGAAATCCAGTGAAAGCTGGAAAATGCTGCCTCTTCAAGGGGAGAGATAGTGCCTCACACCTTTCTGGAAGCATTTTAGATTTACAGCAGTGATTTCTTGCTCTCAGGTTCAGAGTTCATTAAATGCTGCCAGGCACGAGGATTCATTTGACGATTTTCATGGTGGGCTGTATGTCTGTGTATCTGTGTGTGCACACATGAGTGTATATAATCAGTGTGCACGTGTTCCCCTGATGGATTATTAATATCCATGGCTGCTTACTAGAGTCTGGGTTAGGAGGAGATTCTTTGTCCGTCAAATCTCTAGAAGTGCCCACAAAGATCCAAAGAGCCAAGTGTGCCTGATCTCATTTAAAAGAATCAAAACTTTTAGTGAGTAGTGGAATGAATGGATGAATAAATCATTGCTAACATTCTCAAAATGCTTAAGCAATGTAGGACATGTTGACAAACTGCCTGAAGCCAGTGCTGACCCAAACTGTTCCCACAGCACTACAATTCATGGGCTTGGAGCCTGAAATGCAGGCGTAATATAGCCCTGGGCAAGCCACTTCATTCTTGTCTCAGGCTTCCCTTTCTGCCAAGTGTGGGTAATGCAGTTTACCTACATCACTGAGATGTCAGAATGAATATTTTTAAAAGCAATTCATAGACATAAAGCATGAAGAACATGTTAGCTATTATTACGATCACATGTGGAAAGAGCAACTTTAGTAACACTCACCTTTCTGCAAGGAAGATACATTTAAATAACATGACCCTATAATGAAAATTAATTTTCATTAACAATATAAACAGTAGAGCATCTCCTGTCCTAAGGTCTTTCAGACTCTGTTATATTCCAACTAAAACAAGAAAACAAACTATATTCTATAACTAAAATGACATTTCAGTTCCATTATTATCTCTTGTACGCAAAGGAAAAGACAAAACTCAGCAGGGCTATCTAATACTCTAAAATCAGAGAAACTGCTGCCTTTTCCTTCTTAATACTGACCAAAAGACCACTCTCAGCTTCCTGAATTTAATGCCATCATTTGACTACACAGCAGTTCAAACGTGTTTGTTTCAAGTGTGCTATCTTTTTAGATGTTTTCAAAAGAAAACAGAAGGAAAAATAAATGACCAGCAATGACAGAAAGCTTTTAAAAAACCCATCCCTTTTAATAAGCAAGAAAAGTGAGCCTTCAAAGCCCATGCATAAGCACCTGCATAATTGGCTGGGTTTTCAACAGCACTGAGCTTTCAGTGGTCCCCAGTGAGACCAACAATAGCTTTTGGATGCTCAACAATTTATCACGACTCACCAATTTCTCCCCTGGGCAGTATTTACCAATGATGTGGTATACAGAAAGTGGAGACATTTGAGACTGTCATTTTTGGTTGGACTTGGACTATTAGGCTTCCCAAAACCAGTAATTCCCCTTGTTTTATTCCTGGGTCTTACAGCAATTAAAAAACAAACCAAACCAGACTTAATTTAAATGAACACTGCACTCTAGGACTCAAATGCAAGTGCTGTATCACGCTGGTAAAGGTTACATAAAGTAATGATTAATTAGTCTTTTTCCCCGCTCAGGTTTTACTTGTCTGTCAACAAAAGGCAGTAGATGACTGCCTGGCTAAAATATGCATTATTTCCAGCTCTCTAATATCCCTGAAAAGCAAGCAGCAGTTCAATTTGCCAGCAATAATTTATTGTGTAGAATTAAAATTCTGCAAGCAACCTCTTCTCATCTGTTACTTTCAACATCTCCCACAACTATTTGATTTTCTTCCTGGGTTTTCATGTTAACTGGTCATCTCCTGCCAAATCCCAGCTAGCTAAGTAAGCTTGTTGAGTAGTTCTAGCTGTGTTTTATGCATGCAAAATGCATTTCACAACAAACAGAATCACATCATTCAGCAGCATGACCAAGACAAAACACAGGAGGATATTTGTCCCAAATGCTCTAAAAGAAATGAGGAGCTACCCCAGCTTTTTAAAAGATAAATAATGTGACCAGAGTTTGAAACGTTGCCCAAATGACAAAAAGAGTAAGTGGCTAGCAGGCACTGAAATCTGCTGCTAAAAATGGACGGGAGCCTTCTGTGCCACCCTCAGCCATCTGCCTGTGCCGCGGTGTCAGGGCGGGAGCAGGGATGCTGCAGCCAGGCACTGGGAAACAACAGCCTCCCGTCTCCAGACCTCTTTGCAAACCACCTCCCAGGCAGGGAGGAAGGGATCTGAGAGACTGGCAACAGCAACACCTAATTCTGCAAAAAATCTCTCTTCCCTTAAATCCATAATTTTTGCATGCAAGGGTCACAGGCGGATTTTATTTATTTATTTATCTATCTATTTATTTCTTTTAAATAAAGCTCCTAGTCTTCTCTTGTTCACTGAAATTTCACAAAATGGACAGCAGTGATTTCATCAGTCTTGAGCTAACAGTCTGGCTTAATACAATTTTTTTGTGTATCCTCTCCTCCCTCCCTTTGGATATGAAAGCAAAAGGATAATGTAATTATAGTTCATATTTGCAAAGACAATCAGCACAAATGGCCAAGTGAATGCCACACACCTTTTTCAGTCAGATCTTCACTTTTGCATACTGCCAACACAACAAGCCTTGAAGAATCCCTTAACTGAAGTTGATTTGTTCTTGATTTAGTTGTATTATCCATGTTGATGAATACTATACAAAATGCAGTTCAATAGTTTTTGTCATGGGAGCCACGCACTAATCATAATTGAAGGCTTCTATGATGGAAAGAAACTCTACAGAAACTGTCAAGGCAATGAAAAGTAATGAAGTATAAACATCTGAGTGTCACCTCAATTTAGACTCCTTGGAGCAACTGTCATCTCTTGTTTTAACAGCAGTTTTGGCAATAAAAATAAATAAAAGCTATGCATTACACTGCTATGATGAGCAGCCAACCACACATAAAAGTACAAACAGTGTTTGGTGTGTAGCTTGCAACAAGTGAATTCCTGATTTTTTCTCTTTGAACAACATGAACCATTACTCAAGAAACGGGCCAAGGAAAAATAAAACATAGGCTCAGTGGATATCAGAGGCTGTGTTTCTTACAACCCACAGGCATTTGTGAGCAAAACTGTAAGAGCCTGGTTAGAACCGAAGGAAAAATAATCTGGAAGATGGTTTGAAAAATGTGTATCACAGTCTCCCCGAACAGTGACTCCACAGAGAAAGAGCACACTCGTGTAGCTTCTTTATAATCTCTCATTAACTTCTTCCCCAAACCTCTGCTACATTTATTCTTCTGCTCTGTGGGATTATGCACAATTGGTGTATTACAGTAGGCCTTGCTGTAGCAACTTATATGAAGAAAGAATTGATTCTTTCTCCAACTTTTTTTCATAGAGGCCAAAGAAAAATGACCAAAAAAAGCTATTTGGGAAACAAAAGCAAAGAGAAATAAGCTCTACTTGCAGTGAGAGGACTAGAAGTAGCATGGGCACAGACCATCCCAGTAGGATTCATTTAGGATTATATTTTTAGCCTCAAGTACATACTTTATTTCTCATGTGTATTTTACATGGCCTGTTGAGCTCAATTACTTCATATCTTTGTGTACATAAAACAGTATTTCCAGAATGCTTTATTACAGAAGTAGCAACCAGCCGAGCTCTCTTTATTTTCCTAGAGCAAGATGGGGAAGAGATTTATTACATTAATTGCGTGTGGGGTGTAATTAACTCCAATTATGTCAAAGTGAGACAAAAAGTTTCAGTTTTCAGAAATTGTAAACCTTTAAGAATAAAAACAGAAGCTTATCTCATATTTGGGAAGCAGAGACATTTTTAGAATAATGGGAGGTTTTTTTGATTTGGTAGTTCTTGATCCCATTAAATCTGATTTCAGTCATCTTTTGTTTTACATTTTAATGTAGACACACACAAATTCTTATGTAAAACTAGGTTTATGGTCCAAACATGTTCAACATGGAACCATAGCATCATAGAATGGTTTGGGATGGAAGAGACTTAGGACTAGACCATCTTGTTCCACCCCACTGCCATGGGCAGGGACACCTTCCACCAGCCCAGGTTGCTCCAAGTCCCATCCAACCTGGCCTTGAACACTGCCAGGGATCCAGGGGCAGCCACAGCTTCTCTGGGCAACCTGTACCAGGGCCTCACCAGCCTCACAGGAAAGAATTTGCTCCTTATAGCTAATCTAACCTGATCCTCTTTCAGTTTAAAACCATCACCTGTTGCTCTGTTACTATATGCTCTTGTAAAAAGTCCCTCTCCAGCTCTCTCGTAGCCCAATTTAGGCACTGGAAGGTGGGATAAGGTCTCTCCAGAACCTTCTCTTCTCCAGGGTTAACAACCCCTGTCTCCACAGGAGAGGTGCTCCAGCCCTCCAAACATCTTTGGGGCCTCCTTGGTCCTTCTCATGTCAGGGACCCCAGAGCTGAACAGGGGGCTCCAGGTGGAGCCTCACCAAAGCAGAGTGAGCAGGACAATCACCTCCCTTGACCTGTTGGCCACGTTTCTTTTGATGCAGCCCAGGATGTGGTTGGGTTTCTGGGCTGCCAGCTCACGTTGCTGGGTCATGTTCAGCTTCTCATCAAACAACACCCCCAAGTTCTTCTCCTCACAATTGCTCTCAAAGTCACCTGTCCCTGCCCTCCTTTCAGTCCTGAGCCACAGCCTTTCAGCCAGCTCCCCATCCATCCCCAGGCAGAGCTCCATGGAGATTTGAAAGGTTTCCCCAATATATTTTGTGTGGGATGATTTACTGGGAATACCCTTGCGCAAATGAACTGCATTTTACAGAAAAACTACTATGCATCATAGTTTCAAACAGCTGTAATTTACAGCAGAGGGATCACTGAAGACTTAAAACCTGGGCTTAGCCTGTGACAGTGGCTGTGTGCCATTGATCACTGAAGTCTCTCTGGAATTCACAGCAGGATGCTGCAGAACAACAACAACAACAAAAAAGCTCCCTTTTGGCATGACAGACAAGATGACAATTTATTTACTGATAACACTGATTTACTACCCAGATGCTAAGAGCATTATAACTGACTGGAGAAGTTCTAAAATTTATAGGAGCTTGCAGGAATTTTAGGAACCTACAGGAATTTATAGGAAGCACACTATCTAGAATAAAAGTTTGGCAGGGAACCTATGTGGCCCCCAAGTGCATTCTAGTCACCTCCCACCTCAAGGTCAGGAGATGTCCAGTGTGGACAGTATTTCCTTACAAGCAAGAGGATGGCAGCCAACGGGTGATAAAATAAATCTTCTGAAACAAATGATGAGGAAACCAGGCCCGCAACCTTATCCCAGTGTGTACTCAAGGCCTAATTTATATTGTGGTCCTAGTCCTGAAGTCCATTCTCAGACACGGCTCCATCAGATTTCCACACCTCTGAGAACCTAAGAGAAATCTGATTTCTGGAAGAAACACTTGTCCCCACTGTGATAGAACAGTACAGAGAACTGTTTATAATGTCAGCGATTTCTATAATAAAAGCCACATGAAAACAGAATGAGCCAGCTGGAATAAATCTGTTAGTTACAAGTTTGTTGCTCTTGTAGATTTAAAGCCTCAATTTTCTTCATGAGGGTTTTCAGGATAGTGAAAGGTAGTACAGGGGCCAGCTCATGGCTTGATGAAGTCAATAGATTTATTCTCAATGTAGACACACAAAACATCTCTAATTTCAGACACATACACTTTCCAGAATTCCTTAAGGTTCTCTATTTTACACAGGGATGCTCTGTTAGGGTACAGCCCAGTATCAGCACTGAATTCCTTACCACATTTGAGAGAAAAATGCCTCAAACACAACAACTCAGTCTTGTAATCTCCCAGAAGGTCTTTGGAAAGCCCAGTTTGCAAACAAGGCACAAAACCAAAAGAAGACATAATCTATTTACTTATTATCACCCTCAAAGGTGTTATGGGTGGGAAGGTAACATTTCTCAAGTAGAAGAGTAGTAACTGAGGCCAGCTGGTCCTGCCAAGAGATACTGATTTGGACAAGTGAGCACTGAACAGTCCTCAGCAACCAAAATCAAAACATTTCCCAATCAATATAATCTTACTAATGCACAGACTGTATGTGCTAAGTACTTTCCAGGGCTGTTTCGATCAATTTCTCCTTGGATTTTTCTGTCCCATATTTTCACAACTGCTCTTTATCTGGCTTGTTTATCTTGTTGGAATAAAACTTCTAATGACTTGCAATAGCAAAGTCAACTACCAGTATAATCCATGTTAAACCATGCATTGTACCTTACGAGGAAAACACCATGGAAAATAAATCAGTTTAATGCAACTGAACCCTCCAATGATTAAGCTCACAAAGATTAATCTCAAATCCTCGCTAGATACAATGGATCAGCATTCTCAGCAACGTCTGTGAATTAACTTTTAAAGCACAGATATCGGGACATGAAAATCAGAAAAAGGAAGGTTGTTAGTGTATTAGATTCCACTAAACTGTGAAGTGCCAGGGATTCTTGAGGAGAAGAAGCAAAATTGAGAAAAAAATTTCTTACTATGAGGACTAGCCAATGCTTATTATACTCACTGAAAAGACATCAGCAGAATCTCAAATTTAAGTAATAAAAAAAAGAAGTTTCATTATGCTTCCCCACCTTGAGTAATTCCTCCTTTTTCTCTAACACCACTGTATCTCAGAATAATAACAACCATGAAGGTCTTCCTTACTACATCCTTCAAGCTGTATCATCTGCTTTTCCATATACAGTCCCATGTCTCCTCCCTCTCATTTAATTTGGGCTAAGTTCTAATATGCTTTCCCTGTCCATCCTTGAGTTTCTTTCTATCAGTAGGCACAAAATGCTGCAAATGCATTTGAAAATAAACTGTTTGCTCCTGGCCATGAAAACAAAACCACAAAAGTGTGAGGTTCTCAGCACACTTAAGCGCAGTTACAACTTAATGTACCATTTGTTAATTCCTATGACCACATTAAGAATCAGACCCCTTTAAACCCGACACAGAAAGAGTTGAGAGGTTGGTCACAGTGTGTGATTAAGCTAAATTAATGGCCCAAAATGCATTCCACATAATATGCTATTATATGTTTATAACAGTATCTCTGACAGTCTAAATTAACAATAAATTAAAGTCTAAGTTGTGATTTCACTTTTGACAATATCTTACTACAACTAAGTCTTAAATATCTGCATGTAACTATTGGGCTACAGACATAAGCGAAGGTAATGGGGACAAAAACTGCAGACTAATTGCTTCAGATGAAGGCTTATTATCTCTCCAATTTCAAGCTCAGCAGCAGTTAAGCAGCAATAGAAACTACTTTAGACAAAGCAGTGTGAAACTTTATGTAAAATTTACTTTTATTTTATCTCTCTTACGGTGTTATAAACAACAAAAGGAACATTCATTTGTTTTCAGACCAACAAAGGATGTAAGCTGAAGGGTTAAAAAAAAAGACAAAAATTCAGCCTCCAGATTTGCTTGGTTTTGCTATTTCATTCAAACTCATCCTCTTCCCTTTCCAACGGGTTTTCCAATTTGTAAGCTCAGCTTAACTCTTCAAGAGTATTTGCTTCCGTCTTTCTCATCCTCCTTCACCATGAGACACAATCAAGGTTTGGTTACCTGCTCAGCTTGTGTATTCATGCAGGTGCAATGAGGGCATGAGGCTTTCCCACCCTGGGATGGATGATGAATGCCCACCAAAGAGTAGGAAGGGACAAAACAGTTTTGAGGGGGCAGCAGAGAGATGATGTCTGGATGCTCCTGCTCCCTTGATGACTCCCCAGGATCCCATCATCGACCCTCTCCATCCCAGCACACACCAACTCTGACAAAACTGGTCTATCCTCTGCCCATAATCATCTGCATTTCAGCTTTTTAAAGGTGGTCGTTTGAGACAGGGAAGTGCCTTCCAACAGGGCTCCTCACTCACCAGCAAAGCAAGGATATTGTCCCATCCTTTCACCAGCCTCTCCTGCCAGGGCCATTAGCCCAGAGGCACAGCCATGGTGCTGGCACTGCAGGGTTATTTAACAAGACCCCAAAGCAGAGCCCCTGTTATGCCTCTGTGAACAGATGTTGTTCAGCAGTCTAGGACAAAACCTGCTCTGAGAAATTATGGTCTATCTGCACTTTTCACCTGCAGTTTCTTTCACAAAATAATATCTCATAATAGTAATAGCCCTCCATTGCTTGCCACTGACCATTTATCATGCAGACAGCACACAGGCTGTCACTCAACAAAGAGCTTCAGTCCAGCAGCAGTAAGGGCACAGGCAATCAGGGCACTCAGGGATGGGGAGTGCAAGGGACAAGGACAGAAGCAGAGCCCTTTTCCTGATCAAGAGGAGGACCTTAACCGTTTTCTTCCTCTTGTTCTTTTGGGAATCTTCTCCCCTGGCAAAGACAGCTGCTGCCTCTTCCCCACCATACCCCCCCCCCACAGAAAAGCAGGCCACTGGTAGTGTGGTTATCTCTGGTTACTGTGTTATTTAACTACTTATTGGGAAGGCAGGGTGTTTCTGAAAGGGAACGGGGTATCTGAGAGCTGGCAAAAATAAACACCTCTTTGCTACTTTGCTCAAGGCAGGCAGGTGAAGAGGTGCCTGAAGCTCCTTCCTCCCCAAGCATCTTTCACCACCAAATCCAATCCCACTTCTGCTGTAATTCCCAGAACTAGACCAGAGAGTTAATAGTCACTCTCTAGCCCACTCAACATCTCCTCTCTCGTGTATCACAGAAAAGTTAGGGTTGGAAGAGACCTGTGAAGATCAGCAATTCCCTTAATTTTAAATAATAAAGGATTTTATATAGTGAAGGATTTTCACCAGTGGAGGTGGGACGTAGCTATGTCCTCTCCACTACTACCACACTTAAGAGCTTCTGCTTCCAACAACTTCCACAACTTTTTTCAAGGCTTTCTCTCTACAAGTACCAGACTCTGGGCTTCAGACTTGGCTCGTCCCCTCACCCTGACTATCAGGAAGATGCTCTCCATCAGCCTGCCCAGCACCAAACTTCAGCTTCTGGCTTCCATTTCTGAAAGGTTTTGGTTTAACCTATGACCCTGCATATCTTTGGCTCATCATCCCCCCATTTACTTTTCCATTTAAACTCTCTGGCTCCTAATTATACTGCAATATTTCTATTGAAAGAAGTATTAATTACTCCTTCTCAGAAAAGGTCTCTCTATTATGCAACAGAGAGCTGAAAGATGCATCTGCATCTTACCTTAAAGTATAAAATTGCTTCAAGTTCCCAAAATCTTAGAATCAGATACAATCCTCAGATTCTGTGCATTATCTCTCTCTCATTTGCAAGTTTGCTTATAACTGTCTCGAGTCCTGACAGCATTTACCTTTATCTTGATATTTTTCTGCTGAAATTCTTATTCATATCTAAACCTTCAGAATGAGTTTTAACTTTCAGGTTTTCTCCTGTGACCCTTTCCCTCCATTCTCCAAACATCAAGGAGTGCATCTCTCTGATATCTCAGGTACTTGTGCAGCCTGAGTTACTACGCTATCTCAGAATTCCATATTTCATGTATTTATCCTCAGGAGACTCCCAGATTTTTTTTCCCCCATTTTAGGCAACGTGGACTATCTCAGCAGAAGAGAAACTGCTGACTGCCACTAAGGACCCAACACTCCTGCTCAAAGCCACAGTGGAAGTCTGCACACAAGAAGGATTAAGTTCCATACTCCACCCCCTGAATTGTCATTCAAAGCCAACCAATAATCCAACTCAAAAGTTGTTGTGAAATCAGAAATTCATATTTGCCTGTCTTTCCATTCTTGACAACTTTTACTGATTTCAAATACAGGTCCATTTCCAAATTTATGTTTATAAATGTTTCAACCTTGCTGAATGCACTCCTCTTGCAGTTAGTTCTTCACATCTGCACTTTGAAGGAATGCACACAGCTTTCCTGGTCCATTGCTGCTGGCACTCTCCTTTCTTTGATTCTATTTCATTTACTTAAATCCCACTTAAGAATCAGAGTGGGCTGAACAGAATGGTGAAAGAAAAGATGAAAGGAAAAAAATGGACAAAAGATCAAAAAATGTGAACATAAAACATACAGAATATACTACATTAAAAAAATAGACATTACTGTACTCTGCATCATTTTAAAAGTGCTGCCTTCTCTCCCATCATCCAAAGAGATCATGATTCACCACAACTTAATGCCTGACAAAGATCACAAAGAAGCAACATGAAAGGCATAAGAACTGAAAGCAGGTACAACCATTGTTCATGAAATGCCTGTAGCAATGCACAGCGTTGCTAATGGACCACAGCTGGAATGACACATCAAATTCTCTGAGAGTCTTGTGGCATTCAAACACACCCTCATGACCCCAGATAACAGGTGAACTTCAGAGATGGATTTTTCTGTCCTTACCCAACAGCAAAAGAGAGATTTAATGGGAAAGAACGCAACACAAGGTGCCTCTGCCAGGAATGGAGGGAGAAGCTGTACCAAGGACAGTGGCAGAGCACATCCCACTTGGTCAAGGTATAAAGAGCGTGTAAAATTTACACCATCTCAAACAGCATCCTGTGGAAATGTATGAACTTTAGAGGCTGTGGCCTTCCAGAGGCCTTCCAGAAGCACTTCCAGTTCAGCACTGGATACTGAAAAGGCTTTTCTGCAGTCTCCTGTTTTGTGAGACTCCAGTTTCACACCAAACATGCTCCTTTGCACCTCTGTCTCCCCCTCCCCATCGCTTAGCTGACTGCATTCCTCGTGGCAAATTAACAGCCTGAAAAGACTGCCAGTTTGATGCAATTCCATGTTCTTGAATACAGTGTTCTCAGGAGCGCTATTACGGAAATTTAATCTCTTGAGGAATAGATCACATGCCATTAACAGAATGAAACAAATGTTCTCTTTGAGTTCCTGGAGAAAGCCTGTGTTCGGACGACAATAAGACGTGTAATTTAAAGAGTTGTCATCAAGAAAAAAAAAAAGTATTCTTTCACATGAAGAATTTTATTTTTAAAAAATTTTGCCCTCAAACAGCAAATACTAAACATTTCCATTAAAACTAAAGAAACCTATTGTTTTCTATGCAAATCAGAGCTTTCTCCTGTTTCCCTTCTCGTTGACAGACACCTTCCCAAAGTGGGCATTGCCCCTGATTTCTGCACAGCAGTAATAACCTGAGCCAGAATACTGCAATGGGAATGAGGGATTCTCACCAGCAGGGCCTCACCTTTGGGATGTGACAGTTTTCAGCTCCAGCCAGGAACGTAGGAGCTCTGCTATCACAAGTCACTGAGATAACACGCTAAATTAGCTCATCTCCCAGGAGACTCACTCCCACCTGTTCAACAGCTCCAGGCCAGGCTCCTTTCAGCCCAGTTGGATCTAGGCACCTCAGAGGTATTTCATGGCGCTGTTCCATTCCTCTGCGAGGATTCTGTGCCACTGGGATGCTGCAGTGGGGAGTCTGACTGTGCCAGCTAATGGATCTGTGAATCAGGGCTTTCTTGTGAATTCACAGCTCAATCTGCTTACAAACATTCAGTTACAATGTGGAACTTCAAACCTTGCTGAAAAAGAGAGAGAATTCAGCAGTGCCTCTTTGTGATCCAGCACATAACAGGCATGGTGTTGACAAATAAAAGGACGAAGTCCCTTCCCTATTTCAAGAGATAAAATTCACAACTTAAAATTCATGCCTGAACCTGCTATACACTACTGCCTGTTTACAATGTGAAGGGATCCTGCACTCTTTGGACATGATCTGTATTGCTCATGTGCTGTACAGAGGCTTTGTTGTCACAGAGGATCAGGATCTTTGCATTCTTTCATGCAGAGCATGTAGAACCAACCAAGACATTCGGTACCCAGAGGCAGAGATTTTCTGGAGAGCAGCCAAGTGAGCAGAGAAGATCTGGAATGATTTTAAGTCACACTTCACAGGAAAAAAAAAAAATATATATATATATATAAGAATATATTTGGATGCAGTAATGTATCTCACATGAAGTTTTTATTTGACTGCATCCATCCTACTAAAGACATGTGGGGCATTTCTAGTACTTTTGTTCATTTCAGAACTGCACTACTGACCAAATCCCTCAGTTGTACCCGTCTACCACGCTCTCACTCAGAGTTTATAGCAGATTCAGAGTACAGAAACTGGCTTCATTTCAGATGATGCTTAGTGAGAAGATGCTGAACAGCCACTAAAGGATGTTCACACCAGTCTGGAACAAGTTTGAAATAACCCCACATCCCAAATGTGTGTTTCGGACTGCAATATCATCTCTCTGACTCTCATAGGGTGGGCCCACACTGTTTCCCAATGTGAGCACACCCATATTTTTTAGTTTAATCTACTCTGGGAATGAAGTAACAGCACAGGACTCAGCTGACAATGAGAGAGTGTATTTATGACCTTGCAGGAAGACAGCAGGGCACACAGGGATTGACATCCCCCGGTACCAGCATCCCAGAATTACCTGAATTACAACAACATAGGGGGAATGCCTGCATAATGCAGCTAAAGTGCACACTTGTTTTCTTTTTTGGATAAAGTTACACAGGTAGAGGCACATTTCAGCACAGTATATTAGATACTCCACCTGTACTCACTCTTCAAAATACTACAGGCTATTTCTGTGAAGTAGGGTGGCAAGGGAACATTAGCAGCATGAAATATTAATCTTTCCATCATTTTATTCCTGAGTCTGGCGTAGGTTTTCCAAGTAAAATGTGATCTCTTTCCACTTGAAGACACCACACCTCTTATTTGGAATTCCAGCTGTTCTGTAAAATTCACAATTGATTACTTTAACGACAGCTAATAGGCAGAACTGTTCTATTGATCTGATTCCACTCCTCCACGGAGCCCACTTCAATAAGGCAGCCTTCAAGCTATTTTGTCTCCTCACTTATTTTTTGGTCTTTTACATGGAGTTCCATGCAGTCATTAACAACCTTGTCTAGGACACCAGCACATTTCAGAGCAGGATCTTGCTCCCCATAAGCCCATGACAGTTCTTCTCTACACAGCAAAAGAAATCAGAACAACCCTTTATTCTCAGTGTTCAAATACCCAATTAACCAATCAACCCTTTGAATATGCTTTATAAAAAGTGTTCTTTGAGAATCTGTGATCCTATTATACTTGATATGCTGACTCACTTTTTAAAATATTTAACAGTCTCATTTTAGCGTTATGCCTGTTATCACATTTTCATTAAAAAATCAGCCTCCTTATCTTTATATATGACTGCAGAGCTATTTGCATTCCCAAAGGCCATTAAAAGTAGCAAGAATTAGGCTAAACTAAGATAACAAATTTACAGGCTTCTGTTAAAACACAGAGATCTTCAGCCTGTGTAAATAGCTAAAGCACATTGTCAGAGTACTTGACCTGCTGTTGCTATTTTCTTCTCCTTTTTAATGGAAAAGTGTTTTAATGGCATAGCCACACATCCAGCTAACAAACCCCAAGGGAGAGAACAAGATTCTCTAGTCCTCTGGAGCCAGACCCTGAGTCTATCAGTGTCTGCAGGCTTTGCCACGGACTTCTGAGCACTGGGTCTAGCAGAAAGCCAACTGAGATAATCGTGCACTGCACAGTGTCCAACTCCAGCCCCCTAAACAAGAAACCACAGCTGTGTCAGGAGCAGCCAAGTGCACAGAGGCAACCACATCCAACTCACATCTTGATCAAGCAATCACAACTTGACAGTAACAGACAGCATTACTTATCACTTACAGAATGTTTTCTGTACATGATGTCCAAAAGACTTAGAGTTCAGACTCATGAGACAGATAAACAAGGAGATAAATGATTGGAATTCTGAGTAGTTTAACAGGCATGGAGGTGAGCAGCATTACTTATCAGAAAAGAAATTGTATAGAAGCATTTTTAATTACCTAAGGAAGAAAGGGATTGCCTGCCTTCAGCAGCTAAGGCAGTGCTTTGCTTATCTCCACATCCCAATCATTTTCTAATTATTATCAATTTTGTAGATCTCAAGACAGAACATGACTTCATTTGCATATAGACACATGAGTCTAAAGTAAATTTTTAAATTTATGCCTGCAAAGCTTCTGTAGATGTTTTCAAACTTTCCCCACCCTGTTCCTGCAATGTCTTTTCATGCCCAGCTTCTGTTTGGGTTAGCATGGTAGGACACAGCACAGATTTGAGCCAACTGTGTCACTTGCTTGCCTCTGGATCCAGGGAATGTCACAGCAAGGAACACAGAAAAGGGATGGTCAAAATCTCTTACGACAGCAGCAGTTGCTGCTGAAAAAGACTCAGTCCTCTACAGCCAGACCAGCACTTTGCCTTCAATTTTTCTCCAAGCTACATTTTTCAGTTTCTTGATCACTTTTAAGCAAGGAAAGAAATCTCAGTAATTCTCGATATGCATGAGCCTGGAAATAGAATTTCAGCTAGAAATAGAATTTGAATGGAGCCTTTTTTCAGTTATGAACAGTTTTAGATAAAATAAGGGTTTAGATCTGCTTTTGGTGTTGGAAGATAAAAGTGCACTCAAATCAATAGACAGAGATTGGATTCAACCCCCCGCTGTCAAGCCATTTTACTAATAATGTATTGTGAAAACAATAAAAGAAATGATGGGAGCGAGCAAAGTTGCTCACAGACTCAGACATTAATATTCATCAATATGATTGATATTTATATATTCTTGATATTTCTATTTCATGCTCACACTAGGGCAGAGCTGAGAGAGCACGTAGTTCCAGAATATTTAAGTGTACCATATGGGTATAATTGCAATTCAGTCAGTTATAGAATACACCCAATCAAGAGTCTGCATAACGCTAAAGACCTATTCCGAGCATTTTATACTTCACGTAGGAAGACCAAAGTAGCAAAGACATGGCATGCCAACAGCAAAATGCCATTAGGCAGGTAACACTACTTGAAACAAAACCACCTCTCCTTTATAGAAAGGCAACGTATACTTCTTGACGTACAAACCCCAATACTTTCACACAGCTTTAAGCCACACAGCCCTCTTTGTTCAGAAAAGGCACTTATAAAAACCCCTGCCTCCCAGAAACACAGGTAGACTTGTTTTAACCTGCAGCAAACAGTGACAAAAATACATATTCCAAAACCACTGAACAGAGAAGCAAAGTCCAGCACACACAGGGTTAGATGAAGGCATAGTTTCTTTACCCTGAGTATCAAAGTTGCTTCCTTCTTGTTTTCTCTGAGCCATTGAGCCTGTTATGGTCATTAGTATAATGTCACCCTGAAAATGCAGATTATATGATGCTATTTGTGGTGCCTAGTGTCTTCCCATGCTTTTCCCTTCCCTAAAATACAGTACCAAGAAAAAATAAAAAGAAAAACAATATGTGAGGCTCTCAGCCTATCAAGCTGGGAAGAACTATTTTAAGAATTAATTTGTGCCCTGAGAGATCTGTTTAAATTATCCTCCTGTGCTGTCCTAACCAAAGATTAAAGTGGAGAACTTCCAATGTTTTAAGGAGATGAGGAAAATTGAAGCACTGGAGCGTCCGGGCTCCACCGTGCTCCCCCAGGCACGGCCCGAGCACGGCAAGGGGAAGGTGGGGATGAGGAGAACAGAGATGTTGATCTGCCTGTGCCCCCGGAGCCCAGGAACCTTCACCAGCCTCAGAGATTGCAACCAGACTTTCCCTTATGCCACCACTTTTTAACTCTGCCCATCCTTTACAGCTGAGCATACATTCCTTTTTTTTCTCCCATCCACTGCTTTTTAGACAGGGAAAGTTTTGACTTCATTCCGTCCTGGTAAGAGCAGGCAGAAAGGAATATCCTCCAAAATACAGGTTTGACAGAGAAAATGAAGCCTTTAACTTTCTGCCTGTACAGAAACATGTAAAGCGCCTACCAAGAGAAATAAATTAATCGAGTTCAGATATGGTGTGAGCACAGCAATTTCCCCCAAAGCCAGGAGGAGTTTTACCTACTTGCAGCTGCTTTTTGCCTCCCCTGCCACCCCTGCTTGCTCATGCACAGCCTGGGCACACGCTGTACCCTGGAGTGCCCTTCCAAGACAATGCCAGGCAGAAAAATTCACTGAAAGTGCACGACAAAGTCAGAAGCTGAACCCCACTTTTACAATTTTATATCTATCTGCAAGGGGGCTTTTAAATACCCTTACCCCCTTCCTGCAGTGAGAAGGGGCCTCAATCCCAGCATCCTGCCCCCTCTCCCAGCACACATGTAAGAAACAAGTTACGGAGCAAACCTCTATAGCCTTCAGCAAGAGATACAGGCTGTTAAAAATAACACAATTTCAGCTTCTCCCCCAAGTCTCTACACACACCGAGAAAGCAGACCTTAAACCCAGCTACACAGCACTTTCCTCCTGCCACTGCCTGGTGACTCAGTTGACAATTTTAAGAACGCACACCAAAAAGATTAAAAAAAAAAAATCATTATAATCATACAAGAAACACAAAGCTGCACAATGCAAATCTGTATCTGTTTGAAATTGAGGAAAATAAGCATTACCTGGTCTTGCTGTTGGGCTTGTTTCCCTGATGCATTTTGCTCCTTGGCTGTAGTCATGCTCACCTATTTGTGCCCACTGCAGTGGCAAACAGGATTTTACTCTGTGTGTGTGTGTGTGTGTGTGTAAGCTGGTCTGTGTGTTCAGACGTACACGCACACACACACACACACACACACAAAGACTGAAGGGATATGGATGAGTAACTAGTCCATCACTTAATCACCAGCTGAGAAATTTCCCACCCCCACAAAAAGAAATAAATAAAAATGCAATGTAAAAAAGCACTAGTCTGGCTGTCTTCCCCCTTGAGCCTCTAAAATAAAAGCAGAAGCAGGAGCAGAGAGAAGGATGCTGTGGGGGCTTCTTCAATTAGCAACAGCCTCTGCAATCGTCACAGAAACAATGATAACTGCTTGGCAACCAGCAACTGGCAGCTCGGAGCCGGAGGCAGCGATGTGGTCCTCGCTCCCCACCTCCACGGCGGCCGCCCGCGCCTTGCGCATGCACCGGCTGCCTCGGCGCTCGCTGTGCGGCTCGCTGGGATGTGCACAGCCGGCACTCATCCCCCTCCCGGGAGCGGCGGGGAGCGGGGCCGCTGCCCCATCCCGCATCCCCGCGGGGCCACTGCCCCATTCCGCATCCCCCGGCCTTCTCGGCAGCCGCGCTCTCGTCTTCTCGCAACTTGCGGAGGCTCCAGCGCCGTCCGCCCCCGGCTCTGGAGCAGGGCTGTGGCAAGGGCAGCCGCTGCCCCGCTGCGAGCGCACGTTCGGGGGATGCAGCGCGCTCGCAGGGAAGCAGGTGCCCAGCCATGGGATGCAGGGAGCACCCACGCTGTCCGGGGAGCTGCCCCCTCACTGCCGAAGGGTGAAACGTGCCCCCAGCCTCCCCCAGCCCCCTCCACGTCCCCGATGTGACGGGGGCCACCGTGCGTGTCTGCTGTGGTGGCTGCCATGTAGGTCACGTTGCAGGGGGACACAGGAGCACGCGTTCCCTGCTCCGCTCCGCGCTGCCGTAGCTCGCTCCCTGCAGCTTCTCTGCCGTAACAGAGATCTCTCCAACACATCAGAGCTGTCAAACGGGCCTTCCGAGCCCGCTCGCCCACCCTGCTGTCAGCACGGGGTGACACGGGCTGTGCCTGAGCACGAGGCACAGAGCAAGTGCCACGCTCCAGGAAGGGCACCTGACATGGCTGGACAAAACTTGGAGCAGCATGGAGGTTGTTCAGTATTTGTTTGGGACTGATGCGAGCCCTCACTCACCCCAACACCAGGCGACACGAAACTGCCACGTTGCTGCTTCTCCCATCCTCACCTCCCACCCAGCACACCCCGGATGGAGCCCAGAGCTGTCCTCAGTGCTGTAGTGCTGTGTGAAGCTGAGTGTTTTCTCACTCACGTGATGCTGGGATCTCTGCTGAGTCTGCGGATAACCAGCTAAGGAAAGGGACCATCAAACTGTTTATCTGACAGCGAAGTGATTATGCCTCATTTGATCCTCAATTTTACAGCACGGATTTATTATACAAGGTCACATTCACCAACACCCCTACAGTCAATGTCTCCTTGCACCTGGGAAAATTCTGATCCGTGGTTCAGGGACAGATCAACGGCAAACCAAGTTTTCCTAAAGATATCTACAAGCCACCACTCAGACTCCCTAAGCATTTCTGCATTTTCACCATTACACTCACAGGAGTTCATAGAAACCATGAAGTAAAAGATCTGCAATTGTGCTGGTAGCAAACTGGACAACCTTGCCTTGTCCCAGGTGCCACAATCCAGGCAACAGCTCATTAAAAAAAAAAAAAAGTGAATAGCACCTCTCTAACACAAAACAATAATTTGCATTTAAATCTAACAGCCTGTGTTGATTTCTTGCTGGGTTATACTCTGACACAGTCCTAGCTTACACTGCAATTCCATCTCTTTAGTCCCCATAGTTTAAGTCACAATATTTTCTGTATGTTTATAGCGAGGTTATTGCTCATACATTTTTCCCCAGCCATCAGAACAGAATTGTTTTCAAGGTTTTATATAAGTGGATCAGTTTGAATTTTCCAATTGGCTTGGTCTACTTTTCTACCTGTTGTGAGTGGTAATGAAGGCTTGCTTTACTCCGCACTTCTGCTATTTTTCTTTCCAAGAGGAATTCAAATGAAACAAAACTGTATTTGGAATTGGTGTGTTGGTTTTGGTTTTTTTTTTTTTTGGGGGGGGGGGGGGGTTTGGGTTTTGGTGTTTTTTTTTTTTTTGGTTGTGGAGTTGTTGTTTAGTTGGTTGGGGTTTTTTTATGTACATGCTGGAAATTTCTGCAAAAAAAAATATCCCTGTATAAAACATGGGCCATTCACTGTGTCCCTGACCCCTCAGTACCTACACTGGCAATCCCTGAACTTAATTGCACTGTACGCCCTCCCCATGCAGATTCAATTCTTTCACAGTTAGCAACTTAAAACACACTGTTTTTCACTGTTTTTCTGGATATAGCCACTCTCCCTTACAATGTAGATTTTTTCCCACTAAGCTTGTTGTTGGACACATAAGAAGTTAATTGCGCTAATTAGTCCAGCAGTTAGCTATGCAAATGCATGTGGCTGAGCCTCATTACGTGGGTGCATTAGGAGGCTGCTGTTCTGACTGCCTCTCCCAGTGCCTGGCACAGCTACCCCAGTGTTCCTGAAATGCCTGGCAGTACCTCCTTGTCACCCCTGACCAGGGCAGGGTGTCTCATCCCCTCAGATGGCCACCAGCTGCTCACTGCCTGGAGGATGTGGCAGCAGGGGCAGTGACATCCTCGAGCTCTCTGTCACCCTCCTGCCTTGATCAAAGGGGTTCTGAGGTTGCCAGACACCTCCTGGGGTGACACTGGAGGAGGAAGCAGTGGCCATTGCCATTCAGAAATGCTCATTAGTCACAGGCAGAGAATAATCTCCTGTCACATTAGCAGGGCTGAGGCCATCCTTCCTGACATCTGAGCTATGTTAGGGTACCAATGCTATCGCTTGGCTGAGTCATCACTGATGAAAGATTAATAAATCCCTACCAAAGGACAAGAATCTGTATCTGCCAAACCCAGCAGGCACAAGGATGGGTTCCAGACACTCCCATTTAGGGCATGGCAAGAGGCATTAGCAGACAAGGGCCCTGGGAGCACCACCTACCCATCCATCCCTCCCCACAGCATCCCAGCTGATCACAAGGATGCAGGGAGCAGGTTGTTCCTCCCTGCCAGGGTCAAATACACACTGGGCTTTTCACCCCCTACTACCCTCATTGCAACAGGTCTGTCTCCACTCCCTGCCTGTGCCATGTGAGGGGTCTATTTCCAGACTCACTCCCTGCCACACAAACTGCATTCCCAGGGTGAGCAGCCTCCATCAATCCACGCAGTCCACACTGTGCCACCACTGGGACAGCTCAGGAGCCCCACTATGAGCACACACATCTCTCCTTGTTAACCAAGATGTACATGCAGAATGCCAGCTACAACAACATGAATGCCATCCCCATTCTTGACAGCAATTATTTCCCCAGGCACCACAGCAGGACAGCCAACTCCCTCCCACCAGGAGAGGAACCAGCGACAGGTGAAAGGAGCTGTTCCCAGCTTCTCAACTCATCTTCACCCAGAGTGCTTGTTTCAACAAAATCATGCAGCACTGCAGTCATAAAGATAATTTTTAATTACCTTGTAGCAAATTAGTCACACATGTCCTAGAGCATTTTCTGTTAGAAGGAAAGTGCTTCATTCTCCTGAGACTGGCAGAAACAAGATTATGGTCTGGGATCATTCTTAAAATTCTCCTTGGAGTTCACAAAGTCACCACAAAACTTCTTCCTGCTCAAAGACTGTTGAAAACCTTGAACACTGCAAATAGAAATAATTGTTCCAGTGGCTCTGGAGGACAAGGTGGAACAAAAGCTCAAACTGTCATCACCACAAAGCTTGCGAACTCCTCGGAGCTAAAGCACAGCAACCTTTGTTTATGATGATGCATTACAGCAATGCACGATTGTTTGTTTGCAGTTTGTTACTGCTCCCAAACATTTTTAAGCAGATCAGGGTACAAGACCATCCTTGATTCTGCCCTTCCATGGAGGTACAGGTGTCTGGATGCAGAGCAGTTCCTTCATGGGAAGCAGCAATGGGCTCTCAGCAGTCAGTGCAGAGCATTCCTATTCCCTGTGTGTTAGAAAGGCCAGATCCAACAGCAGTGTGCTCAGTGAGCCCTCCAGCTGCACACATCTGTTCCAGGGAGCACAGACTAAGAGCAGAGATAAGCCTGCAGCAGCAGCAGCAGGTACAGTTATTGGATGCAGAACCCTTGTGCTCCACTGAAACCTGGGGTTCTGTACCACACTGGGTTATTTATTCCCCTTTCATTGCCACATCAAGGAAGTTGAAGCCAGTGGGCAAAGTGGGTAGAAATTAACTCTACTTGATTAACCAGACTTTTGAACAGTTGGCTAATGTTCTTCCTTCTCCAGATAATGACCAGATCCCATGGAGAGCTACGTATCTGAATTTTTTTGTGGGTCCAAGCCGATAGTACCATTAGTATCTGGGGTGCAGTAATGTGTTACCTCCAGCAGAACACACCACACGATCTCATTTGGTACTTCAGCCCCTCTGAGCTTCACACTCACTGACAGTTCCTACTGGTTTGGCTGATTTGCTCTCAGTTCAGGAAGGACACAAGGCCCAGGAAAGCACATAGCAAGAGAAAAGTTTACTCAGAGGTATGTTACAAAGGAAAAGTCCTAAGGGCTACAGGTTTTTAGGAAAGTTATGTAGGTAGTAGATGTTTTAAAGACAACTCAGGAAGAGAGGCAGACTCTGTAGCACAGGCATCCAATATAGGAAAGGTGAGATGAGCCTTTAAAAAGGTTGCAGCCATGTATTTTATCATTCAGACGTTTGAAATGTGAGTCAACACTGGCCCATGGGATGCAAGGGGAACAGTGCTCAGTGTGCATTGGTGCTGCTTTCCAGGGCACAGGGGCAGAGGGGACGCCAGGCTGGCAGCTCCTGCAGCAATGGTGTGAGAAGGTCTCCCTGAACAATGTTCATCTAAGACCAGCAGTATACTCCAAAAAAGGTAAATGCACTCAATTCCCAAGACTGATAAAATACCTTTGCAACTGCCCTAATGCCCCACCATTCCAATTTTCCAAGATAAATTCTAAGAGGAGCAAGAGGGAAGGGTCCATAAAAATCAAGATGTCCATGGTCCTGAAGATGTGCCAGGGCATGCTGGTGACCAGTTACCACTCCTCAAGTCCCAGTGCCAACATCTTACCCACACAAAAAAGCAATGGCACAGCCCCTCTCCTTCTGGACCTGTATGGCTCAGATGCAGTGGGTCAGAGGGGGCTGTGTCCTCCTCTGCAGATCCTTCTGGAGCTCAAGAACTCCTCGTTTAGCAGATGCCAGAGCAGAACAGAGAGCTGTAAACCCATGAGGGCTGCATGGCTAGAAACTCTTTTTACAGGAGTATATGGTTTAGATGCTTCAGAAGCACCCAGATATTCTGGCTGTTCATTCTGGACATTTCTGTTCTGTGCTCATCTGAATAAGCTTTGGAGAGGGAGAGTTTAATTTTGTTTTGTTCTGAAAGCACAGTTTGTGCCCTGCCCCTCTCCAAGAATGTGACAACAGTAATATCACATTATTGCACAGCAATGTCCCCAGTAGGAATGTGGAATTGGAAACACTTAGATGGGAGATCAGCTGACATCAGCCCTACTCCTACAAAGGCTGCAGAGCATCTCTATTGCCTACACACCATCCCCAGCATTGCTTCTCATAATAGTTCCTATTAGAAGACCATAAAAACACTTTAGTCTTGTTCCAAGCTAATCCCTAGCTTTGGCAAGATTTCTCAGTTTGTCAAAGGGCATCCCAAAACTAATTTTATTATAAAAGAAAGAAAGTTTTTGGCCTTTAAGGATATGCATTAATTAGCTTTATCTTGCATCAGCTCTGCTATGGTTGCCCCTCCCTAGTTGTCTCCAACACGTTGATTCTACCAAGGGTTAGTCATGGGAGAGTCTCTACGTCCAGAGGAATTTTCAGAAGCTCTGCTGAGGACCTCTCTGTCTTGGGGATCCACTCGGATGATTTTTCAGATTTCAAAGGTTCTGTGAAAGGACTAGAGGCAATAACAGATTATGAACATAGTTACAGTTAAAAATACATCACATTTCCATTACCCGTGACCAAAATCATTAAGAAAGCAATCTGCTGTGCTATTTTCATTTAACAGATCAAATCCAGTTTATTTAGTCAATGCCATTAATTAGTTATTTGCATGAATATCTGTTCCTACAGGGGATACACTTCAAAATGTTCCCACAAGCATGAGAACTCCTGCTATCTGAGGCAGCAGGTACATGGCAGCAAGGGACACAGAGACAATGGGCATTGCAAGAACGACTTGTGTGTCTGCATAATAGTCCCGTGGTGTTGCTACTATTTGTCCATTACCAAAGCCTCACTAAGTTCCTTTTTGTTTTTATCTCGAGCATGAGAAGGTGGTTTAAAATTATTATAATAGGTTTATTTGAAGCTCTGTATTCTGCTGCTTCCCATTTCTCGCTGCTGCTCCGAGTTCCAGGACCCCACAGTTCATGGTAAACAAATAAGACAACACAGGGATGCAAGCTGTGAAGAAGTCTGCTCTTTCATGCACAGCTAGAGCTGTTTTGCATAGCACTTTCCTGCCTAAATTGGAGCGTGACTCTGGGGAACGCAGCAGGTACTTGTGCCCTTCTCACTTCTGGATTCCGTACCCACTTTGGTTTGCCTACCCCAAAGATCAAGTGTGTGTTCTGACAGCCAGACTTTTCTATTGAAGTAGCTACTGTTCAAAAACATTACTTTTAATCTACTGTGGGGTTATTTTTTAAGTCAGTGTATATATTTTAATACATCCTCCCAATCTCAAAGGCAGGGGATGAGCAGTGCCACAATTGTTTGACGCTGTATTATCCCTGCATGGAATACAGACCCTGTCACTGGCTTTTCTCTGCCTGCTCCTGCTGGTGTGACCTTGGCAGCTGCAATGCAACAGATGCCTCTTTCTCACTTGTTTATCTGTGTGAGAGAGGCTTCTGAGGCCCCAACTTCAGTGCCAGCTGTGAATGCTCTCCAAATTGTTTTTTCAGAGTTTGCCTCCTCACAGTCTGGTTTAGTATTCCTGCTCCCTATGTTCTCAGGGATCAATATTCACTGACATTTTCCCCCCACACCTCCTGGTTATTTCTAGGTAGCAGCTGAATTACTTCCTTATTGACTCAGTATGTGTTCTTTTTATCTGTTGTTTTAGGAGTGGAAGAATTTATTTCTTTGCTTCTTACCTTTTTGGTTTTTTTCTCTTTCTTTAAACTTAAATTTTACAGAATAGCCACAACATATTTTTTTCAACTGAAACATCCATGTCAGAAAATGTAAAAGACATCACCAGTGATGAGAAAATAAACCCCTCCCAATCACTTTCAAACAGAGAATCCCCATCTTCACAACAGCTGCAAACATATTAGGTTATTTAGCAGCCTACTGCTTGGAAAAGAGAGAGCCTCATCTTCATTTTTAACTCCAAAGTGATTTATGGGATGAATAAATGATCTGCATATAAGATGATGACTGGTTTAAATGTAAATGTTGTGAAAGACTTCTTATGTAAGCACATTGCCTGAGAGATCCTCGTACATAAAAGCCACAGCTGGAGCAAGCGGCTTTTTAAGCATTTGTTTTATGAAGTACACTTTTCATTGCAATGGTTGTTATTTTTCATTTACTTTTATATCAGCTTTAACAAAAAAGAAAAAAAAGGAGAAAAAAAATACCTGTACATTCAACACAAGCCATACACTTTCAATAGTGAGGCTATGCAAAATACTGACCCTGTTAAATGGATGCATAAAACATACATTCATCTTAAAGATGCTGCACATTTGAAAGTTATACTGTGACAACTTCTGAGGTCTCACAGGTGATGAAGGCAGAAAGACCAAACAGCCTCAGTCTCTGAACATAAAACCTGACATGTGGCTCCATCAGATCCTACAGGCTGGGCAGGCTGAGCCCAGCTTTAGGCATTTGGAGGGGATTCCCTCCAGATCACCATCACCTGTAGCAGAGGGTGTGACCACTGGACCCTGATGAGTGGTGACCCATTGAACACACATGTTAGCCTCATAACTTCTCTCAGATATTCCCAAACAACACCAAGAGGTGCAAGGATGTCACCTCTGCCACCTGCACTGGTGTTTTCCCTGGTGTTCTCTACCTCCCCAACACGCTCACGGGAGCTGGATGGGTTGTGGGGGTCACTACCCTCAGTTTCTGGTGGGGGCTATGATGGCTGTGAGGGTTTGTGTGCTGGTGTGTTTTTTATCAAGTGTTTCTAGATCTCTTGGGATTAAATCTGTTATGGTAAGCATATGTTGCTGCATTCCTGCTAGCTCTGTGGTAGATAAGATTTTCCACCAACCTAAAATAACCTCCTCAAGAGTCTGAACAATGAAAACACTGCCAACACTTGTCTTCTCTAAAAGAGGCACAAAGGGACCCAAAGCCCTTCCTGTCTGCTTCACATCTTTATTTTTGGAGAAGGCAAACCCACAATGTTTTCAGATTCCTGTGCTCAAGTCTGAAGGTGGAAGGAAGAGACAGAAAACAACACTTGGACAAAACTCCACTAAGCAGATAAATCAAGTAATGCACAGATTCATGGCACCTCACTCACTTTCCCCCTCTGTGCCACAGCACCCACCCTACGGTCACCTTTCTGGACTGCAGGTCTTGCACAGTACATGTACTATCCCAGAGGGCAGACAAAACGTTACTGGAATGTTGAATGCCCTCTAATGGAAATGCAATTCATGGAAAACGGGCCAACTGGAAAGGCCTACCCAGAACCCCTGACACAGAGGTAAAAGTGTGTGTTTGCTAAAATAGATAAAGGAGATGAACAGAATTGGCTTATTACTACTGCAACCTAAAGAGTTGGTTCTGTTGTGATGAAGCAAACAGAAACCAGAACAATGTCTTGCTCTTTTTTTTTTTAATTGACCAGCAGTTTTGATACGCCATTTGTACCACCTGAGAGAGCTTTCATTTTCAGAAGCATGCTAGTACTATGCCTTTTTTTTTAACTGCTTCAGAGGTACTCTTCAGCTCTGAGGATACTGCACCAAACCAGACCCCCAACTCACTTGTAGACAGGTGACACAGTAAAGAAAGTGGAAACCTTACAGCATGATGTACAAACACATACAATACATAACTGCTGAATATAAACCTAAATAGAATAAATAATTCAAGTAATGTAGTGGTGAAGTCCTGTTCTCATGTATTTATTTGATCTACCCGTAACACAAGAAAATTAATGCAGAAGAGATGCATGACATCTGTATATCCTATACATCTTACAGGAGAACAGCAGGGCTCTGAGCATAGCAAAAGACCTCTAAAAGGGGATAAGACATCCTTTATTTAGCCCTGATAATGTTCATTAATTACAGAGACTTAGCGGGTATTCAGCAATGCCACCTTGGGCACTCAGGCGGAGCTGAGCAAGGGCAGATTGCACAGCCCCTGATGCCCTGCAGGCAGAGGGGGTGTGAAACCCTCACAGCTCTCCTTGAAATGACAGGGTGCCCCAGCCTTGCCCCCACTGTCCCTACTGGAAACAGGGACGAGTCTTCAAAAAGCTGTGGCTGTCAGTGGCGAAAGATCATCAGCAGCAGAGGTGGGATGTCCAAAACGTACAGGGAGCATAAAAAAGTCTCTTGCCAAGCCTACTCCCCATGCCTTCCCATCTGAGATGTTTGTTCCTTTGCAGTCTGACAGCCAGGCTGAGGCACAGGCAATGGCTCTGGATGTCTGAGTGTTGCTGTAGGGTCCTAGGAGTGCTGAGCAGCATTCACTGAGGGACTGAGGACCTCTGCTTAACACACTGTGACTCAGTATTACTCTGAGATTGCCCCAACACAGTTTACAGAGCTTTATTCTTTTTTATGAATATGAATAAAACACGTTACAGCCTCCCCAAAACATTGCACAGATACTCTGATGTATTTAATCACGACTTCCCACACACAACCCAAAACAGTAAACACATCCTTTCTATAACACTCACTAGTGAGTTTGTCTCCAACACAGTTTTTCCCCCACATTATTGTTTGATATGGTATCTGTGACCTTTCCATTTTACCGTCTTCTGAAGACAGCAAAGAATAAATAATGACACAAAAATTTCAAAGTAGCCTATAGCTGTGAGCCTCTGAATTCTTGCACAAAAAAAAAAAAATCTGTGATTTCATTTAGTTTAGAAAATAGCACAAAGAAGGGAATTTGAGATATTTTGAGTCTTACAGAAAGTTCCATATTGTGGTTACACAAAGCTGTGCAGGAATGTGGACTTTTCCACACAAATATAAAACCCTTAGGAAATCACACAAGTATGAAATGTAAGCTAGAGTGTGAGAGAGTAAACCAGAGCGAGCCATTTTCTTGTCACAAATAATTAATGCATGGCTCATTTACATACCTCTCAAATTGCATGTAGCTGCACATATGAAATATGCCCATCATTTGCACACACACAAAAATCAGATACGGATGCTGCATGTGACTGCCTGCATATGCTGTAGTACAACACCAAACTCCACAAAGAGACAAAAGCTGAGCCCACTCCTTTTCTAGCTGTCGGTCCAGCCTGCTGTCATCCTATCCTGGTTACAGGACAAGATGCAGAAGGACTTAAAACCCACCCACCAAGGCAGTGGGAGATCAATACCATGTGCTCAGATCAGGCTTTGCTGTAAACTGTGTGTTCTGAAAAGCCCTGGGTCATTGCCCAACTCTACCTGTGAAATATCTGCAATATGTCACATTTGGAAAGCTCACAAAGTTTCACGTTCACACCTGAACTCATGCTAGAAAAAAAGTTGCATCACCTATCACTGCATTCTCTGTTGAGCAAATCGGAATTTTGAAACAAGAAGGGGGAGATTTCATTAGTCCTGAAAACACTATCAGCCTTTTATTGCAAATATTACCCAAAGACAGCTTTTTGGACATATTTTCCAGGGATAATAAGGCAGCTTAGGGCTTATATTTATTCATGGAATCAGCAGTCTTTTCATTTCTATTGTTCATCTCTGTAGATCAAGACTTCTGCTGGTGTGGGAAGTGACTGCAGGATGGGATGTTTAGAGGCTTAAGCTGCAAGAATCTGAAATAATGGAAATAGAAGTTGGCCAGAAGAAAAAAAAAACTAAAAAAAATTTTCCTCTGCCTTACAGAGCCATCCAGAGCACTGACTTAACTAATTTTCACCTTGAGTTGAAGTTTGGTGACACCAGAACAAGCAGTAGCTACTCTGAAAGGAATAATATGAGGAGAAAACGTAAGAGACTGATGGGCAATGTGTCTGAGCTCAGCATGAAAGGGAAACTGTTGTAGAGAGCTTTAACACACATCATTCTTCAGAAGTACCTCGCCTGATCACTTCGACCCTTCCAGCAAAGAAAAGTCAAAGTACATGGGAAAATTCTAGCCAAAAGATCAGGCTTTTAATTATGTCCAGAAATGAAGAAAAGAGACAAGCTTTCCAAAATAGATAAATCTATTTTCAACATTTCCCCCCCCTTTCACAGATGCCAGAGACTGGCTGCATGTGATTAAAAGCTACAAAAATAGCAGTTACAGTCTTGCAAGGATGCTTTCAATTGGTGTTTTCTTTCAACTGATTTCACTTCAGACAGTATTGGCAGCAGAATGCCATAGACCTGATTAAACAGTTCATCTTAACCATTAAGTACCAGCCTGAGACTGTTGGTTCATCTATGTGGTAGTGGCAGAAGGCAAATAAATATTCACTTACAGTCCATCCAGCACTGCATTTTAATACTTTCTTATCGAGTGGTCCATTAGGATGGCATGAATTGTAATAAAATAAACCCTTTTGTATCAGATTGTTAAATAAACTCTGCAGTATCACATTCCTTGATACACATACATTCTCTAGCAACACAGAGGATTCAGACAGTTCCCTAAGAGAAACCTGTTCTAAAGATTTAATTTTCTCCCCAATGACAATATAGTTTTTTAACAGAAGTTTGCACAAACCCAGATGGTAGAATAAACCCTTATGATACAGGTAGGCCTTTGCTGAAAGAGCAGAGCTCACACTGAATTGTGGAACATGATACCAGAACATCTCTTCACTTTGACTTTCCTTCCACAAGGAAAAGGGGCAGTTAATTTGTTTGGGATGAATCCTTTTTTGGGATACAGAAACTTAAGTATATTCACCAGATTTTGCGCTGTAAATGAGGTTTAAATTTCTATAATCAGAGGTAATTGATTGCATAAAAGGCTGATAGAGCTTCCATCCTGGCAGTCTTGTGCATCTTCTCCTCCCAGGCACTGAAGCTCCTTGATGTTACTCTGGCTCTGTGAAGTGGCTCTAAGTGGCTGTAAGTGCAAGGCACATCAATTTTGAAGCCTCCTTACCTAGTCAGAGAAGTGCAATGCCAACACAGTATAAATGAACACCCATTTTTTCTGTGCTGAAGTCAAACCCAAAAAAGCATCTATTCATAGAATAGTCCTGTAGCATAGCTGCATACAATCAGTACAGCCAACATACAAGAAGATCCTTGTAATGAAACTAAATGAAAAATAACCTTTTTTTTATATATATATATACATTACTTGTATTACAACAGCACCAAGGAGCTGCACAGCTGGGGGTTCCCTGTGCTTTGGGCTGGAGAAGCTTCCAACAGAACAGACCCTGCACAAAATGCCTTACAGTTCCAAGAAGAATATTTTGCCTGCCACCTGCCCAGCACACTGCTGCCTGTTCCTGAAGAGACCACTTTTACTATCAGTGACTTTCTCTCTCCACATAGGACAGATATTTCTTTTTCCAGTACTCGCTTCTGAGGTACCCTGTTAAAAGACTCTTTCTGTGTGTGCAGTATTGCATGTCTGCACCCTTCCTGGATATGCAAAGCTTGAATGGTTCACATTCAGTAGCTTTTGGTGCTGTTACACCTCCATTTGGGTTGGGAGAGGATTTAGAATATGCAGTTCCCTGCACAGGTCCTCCTGAACTGAGGTTTGACAGAACCTCCACCAAACTCAATGTTCTGTTTCTACTTTCAGCGCTGGGCTTGGACACCAAGACCACAACCTTACTGGGGGCTGAGACCTGGGCTTTACCCTGCAGTCCAGAATTACCAAAATATGCAGCTTTGTGTTAAGTATCAAGAGGTAATTCAAAGTTCAGGGCTTTTTTCCTCTCATACAATGCACATCTAAAGAGTCATTCATGAATGAGACTCCTGATCCTACCCAGTGGGATGTGGCAGCGTATTTATAGTCCAGAATCCATTCCAGTTAATACTGCACTATTTACACTCATCTGCCATAAATCTAATACTGTTGTTATGGCTGTCCTGCTTAATGTACTCTAGGAATGCTATTCAAGCCAGTATCAATTATATTTGCAAATAAACTAATGCTTTGGGTTAAACAAAGTGAAAACATTCTTCCTCTGAGAAATTTAGTACTTTGTATCTGCATCTATTCCAAGTGAATCTTGTGCTTTATTCAATTAAGCACCACAGATGACAACAACGATCCAGAAAACATTAAATGAAAACATCGATTCTGCAATAATAACGTTGGATGAGCCATGAACTGCTACCAATAACATAATCATGACGCATCAAACTCAATTACAACTTCAAAATAGTCCTTTTATTTCACAGTAATTATTTAATGTTATTTTCAACTCGACTCATTCATCACTGGCATTTGCACCAAGCTGTCTCTAATTTAAAAGCTGGTATTTCGTGACCTCAGTCTAAATACCTGGCATACATAAACATATAAATACATAAACTATCAGGTAGCACAAATCTTGCAGAATGCATTCTCATCCTCTTCCTCTTTGACATTACTGTTTTCAAGATTAGATTGTGCAGGCACCTCATGCTTTGCACCAAACCCAGACATTTGTTTTTCTTTGTATTTTGCAGCCCAGCAGGTCCCTGATGATGGTCTGGACTGGCCAGGTTTAAGCCTTACTGAACTTAGGAGAGTTTGCAAAGGGAAGGTCTCTGACACCCTTCCTTTCTGTATTAAAAAAACCCCAAGAAAATGAAAGCCCAGATCCAGAGTTTTGCAAATGAGATACAGGGATAGAGAATTTCCAGCCTAAACCCCTGTGCCATCATGGACTTTGATACAACACAAACTTTTTGCAATATAGTGTCTCATAATGGGTGAGACTTTATCAGACATCCAACACAGCCTCAGTACGATGGTTTAAAAGGCAGTACCAATTCTCATTATATCCACAGCACAGACCTTAAAATGTCACTTTTCCCTTACAGATCAGGAGTCTTTCCAGCAACCTTCTTTATAATTATGTTTATTATCAGCATCAATTTCCATTTCTAAGAGGAACAGCAGATGCCTTTCAACATTTACAAGGCAAACAGGCAATAATTGCTTTCCCCACTATGGAAACTCCATCAGTGCTGGGGTGATGTGAGGCACAGCAAACCCTAATGATAAGTTAGTCAGACACTAAAGAATAGCACCAGCCTGTTTTTTCCAGGATTCCCTTCAGCTATCAATCTCTTACTCAGGACTGAAATACATTTGCACAGAGGGGAAGTATTTTTGATAAAGGGTAGTGCAGACAAGCATGTTTGGAGAGGTTGCTAGAAGGTACAACTAAATCTTCGGGAAAGACTGATGTGTGGAGGTTTCTTTAAAGTCCTCACATAGTGAGGCATGTGAGAAACCCAAATTCCATTAAAAAAGAATTTAAAAAATCCATTTCTGGCCTTCCTGAGGAAAGGGGAAAGTTTGACTTCATTAACATAAAATGCAAAACCCAGTAGAGAGATAAAGAGGCCTGAAATACCTTTCCTTTTAAAATGCCAGCACTCTTTTGTCTTTATTTTAAATGCCAATATATTTTTCTTTTTAGTATGGATTACTACTTCTTGCACGTTCAGGTCTGACAGTACAGCAGCTCGTTCACCTAAAGATTAAGCAAACTTGACAATATTTAGCTCTAATAACTTCAAAGTCTGAGAGAGCACAGGAACATCATCATTTCACGCATCAGATCTGTTTAAGAACAGATACAGAGTACTGCTCACAAGCCGTAACAGAAACAATATTGTCCCAGCAATAAAACCACGGAATGGAAAAATCATGGAAATATTACCCATTTTCGAGTTCCATGGAAAAAAAAAACAATAGCAAGTGAACAGGATTTTGGTCATGCTGATTTCACTAGAGACACTCTAAAGGAAAAATAGCAGTTTAATGCCTGATAATGAACTTATACATTTCACATTTTCTTCTCAGCTTGAAGAGGACCCCCTGGTCAAAAGTGAATTTTAACTAGTTTCCAATATGTAAAATTTAAAGGCTTTTTGTGTTTTTGTAGTTAGTTGCGCTGTCATTATCCATGATAAAGTGATACTAAATGGCACGAGTGTATCAGTCTGGCAAATGTTGTAACAAAATTGGAGCCTGCAAGTGCAGCCACCTTATCTGTGAGGCCATTTCTGAGTGAAGGATATATTAGCAGCAGCAAGCAAGATCAAAACCACAAAACACATTACACTGGATCAAGCTAATGATCAGTTTAGTAAAGCTTGTATTATGACAGCCAGAATCAGCCAGATTAAAATGCAAAAGTACTTTCACAAACCTGCTTAAAGGCACAAATTTTCTATTAAATTATTAGTATTCCTTCCGAAAGCTCTTTTTAGATATTTCTAATCTTTATGCTGATAATTGTGAATGCTTTTTGTTCATGCAAACACAGGAGCACACAGAAGACCTGACTAGAAATACAAGTGAGTGAATTCAATGTGTAGAAAACATAATTAATTCCAGGAAGTGTAAAAAACAGGAAGGACGCTGTACTTCCAGCTTAGCTTTTATCTTCATCCTCATTATTTAAAATTTAACTTCAGTTGTGGAGTTTGGCTATCCCTCCTAAAAGGTGCTGCTGCTAATTAGAACAACAGCAGTACTCTTAATTTTGATGTTTCCATATTCTTCCCAAACCTGTAAGAATTCTTCTCTCATCTCCTTTTGCGGCAACAAGTTCCATGTGTGAAATTAAAGTCTGTGTATCCAACTTGAACTCAAATGTTAGAAATGTCAGACTTATGGCTTGTTCAGAAGCTTTTGTTTTCTCTTCCCTGGATCAAGCCTTGCAGCAGGACTTCAAGAGGCACAGGAAAATATTTGGGGGAGTAGGTAAGGGCAACTATTTAACGAGAGTCTGGGTGGGGAATCTCATTGCTCCGGTTGCTGCTACCCTGGTTTCTTCCTCCCTGTAGCTTCTTGTGCATCTGTTCATCAATGACCATGATGAACATTTGCATGCGAGAAAAAGATGTCCTGATATTCTGTTTAGTCCCAACCCCTTCCTTCATCCTCTTCCACTGTGAGAGAAAAGGGCTCCGAAATTGAGGATTCCTGGCACAACACTTGCCTTCACTGGGCTGGATCTGGCCCACAGCTTGACACTTGTAGAGCCCTGTGTCACACTTTGATGTTCTCCTTGTGGTCTCCTTTCCAAAACTAAATAACACCACTGTTTAAGAATTCTCCTGTGAGTAAGATTTACTCAAGCCTCAAAACACACTCATCAGAAACATACTCATCAGCCATCTCTGAGCCCAACCCTGCATGCAGCATTCCCAGTGAAGCCACAGTGCTTACTTATATACTTATATTTATATAATTACATTATAATTACCCTCTGTATTATCCTCTGTCCCATTTTTTATGCATTTCAACATCTTGTTTGCATTTTGTTAATTCCCTTTCTTTTTCTGAGTCCTGCTAAGCTCCTGGCCTCAGTGATGTATTGTGGTGATGTAGCTCCAGAGGTGCACTGTCATCCAAGCAATTACTGTTGTCCATTATCAACTAATTTCCATTGTCTGTAGGAAAACTCAAGGTCACACTATTGCACTGCAGCTTTGGGCTGATCACCCAAAAGAGTATGCCACTAATAATTACTATTTAAATGCTAGAATAGATGAACAGCAAACACATTAACAGTTGTTCAGTTATGAAGATTATGCTGGAGGAGGAGATTACCACGATGCTGGATCCCTGAGGGTGCTGAGTACTTACAATTCCTGTTTGCATTGCTGCTGGGTCAGTGCAAGAGGTCTGTCTGGCATGGTAGAATGCAGCACAGGTGCACTCTAAGGGAGGTGTGCTCCCTTTACACCATGGACAGATCCCACTTTGAATAAAAATCTCACCTGCAAGAGACCTGCTACTGCTTTTTCAGTCTGCAAAAGAAGATAAGACACCCCTAGAAATAAATGTACCCCTAGAATGAAAAGAAAAGCGGGGAGGAAAGAAACGGTTGTCGCTTTTCATGTCTACTGCTTTACAGGGACACACAGGTTCAGTGTAATACTGACCCTACATCACTTTGAAAGTTGAGGAGACAAGGAGAACCTCACACACAGGAAAGGGGTGGACAGCTGCCCATTGCTGCTGCTTTGGGAGCTCCCATCTCCAACCAGGAGCAGGAATCCTCTTGGGGGAAGGAGCCCAGCACAGAAGGAAATGTTAAAACCATCACACTGCATTCTTCATCTGCTAACAAATATTTCCTGACATCCCATTTGGCTGTGCTGGAAACAGTCTAGTTTGCCATCATTAATACTTTATGAGGGCAATCATCACCCCGGACAGAGCTGAGCTCCTTTCAATCAGAATTGTGCCTGAGGGGCAGCCCTTGCCAAAGGTGGACACAATATTTTACACAGTCTAAAGACTTGCACAGCCTTGAATGGCTTGTGGTGGTTCTGCCCCTCACTGTACCTGTACTTTGGCACAAGAAAGTACAAGATTTCTCCCTTTTTCCTCTACATTTTAAGTCTAAACCTCAAAACAAGAAAAAATGTTGCACAAGGATGCCTAACCTGATGCAAATAGATCGTGCACAATGCATGTTTGCTCTTTGGGTCTCTGTTATCCCTCTGCAGTGTTACTGACACTATTTGCTCTCCCTGAGCTAATTTTTAGTCATTGTCAGGAGATAATGTGCATTTATTAAGCAGATCAATATTTTGCACGCTATGCTTTCAGAAAAGTCAGATAAATGATGGACTTTGCTTGACATTTGTCTTCTGGCGCAATAACATGTTTCAGAAAGTCAAGTGAATTTATAAGCCAAGAACTCCCTTTTCCCAAGTCCAAGCAAAATATCCTCTATCAGTCATATTCTTACCAAACTGTTGCTTTGGCACTGGATTTTTCATGAGCATTGATTATATATAGCAGGTACATTAGCCACGCTGCCCAATCCTCTCCAACCACCCCATCCTTGGAGATGGATCAAAAAAAATATCTGCCAAAGCTTTCAATTCCACTTGCCACTTCCATCTCAGTTCTCAGATATACCTCATCTGGATCCCATGCCTTGACAATTTTTAACAGCTCTAATTGCCTAACTATCTGCTCTGGCATAATCATAAAACCTTTTAGCATTTCATATTGCCCCCAGGAAAAACATATTCTAGTCTCTGATATGACCTTCAGCTTTTTCTCTAAATACTAATGGCACAGGACTCATGGAGGCTTTTTGCAATGACAGTCTCATCTGTCATTCCCTACTCATGTCTCTTAATGCCCTCATCAACCTCAGCATTCCTACATTATTTCTGTAATATTTAAGGACATTGCTGCTGTTTACACATAATCCAGTTACTAACAGGCCCAGCTTAATTTTTCAATGCCATTTTCTATGCAGTTTTTTTTAAAGGAAAGTCATAATTAAACGTTCCCTCAATCTCTTTATACACATGCACACAAATTTGCTTTTGGGAGTAGGTGTTGGATGTGTTCTAGTTTAGATAGGTAACTTTCTTTATTCAAATCTCCAGCACGTTGGGACACTTGCAAAAGGAAGAGAAGAAAAAATTTGAAAATAAAATGTTTAAGTTTTTAAATCCAAATCTTTAAGGGTTTGATACATCTGATCTCTGAATTCATCTCTATTTGCAGAAGGGACTCAAGGGCTGAAACGCTGGAGGGAACCTGCTCTCACAAGAGACTTTTAGGGCCAGACTCTCATTCCTGCTAAGCTTCCTCCCTTGCTACTCTTGTCAGAACAATGTAAGGGGAATTAAAATAAATTAAAATAAGAATGAGGATGACACCCCTTATCCTCTATGCCATCTTTCCCAGAAATTCAGCTTTTCTCTAGTGTTTTTCCACCACATATTACACACTTTATGAAGCACCAGGCTGAGCTATCCATCACACCTGGTCACCTCAAGTGCCTTATGGCTGGGGACAATTTTCCCATTTTCAAACGTGTTTTCTTGTACATCTTCCCTGTTGCCATGTTGGTACCTCTGTTTTCTCTGCTGAAACCTACATCCATAGGCTGTTCTGTCCTTTAGGTTAATCAGCCAATCCAGGATATTTCAATTCAGTCTCAGTAACCAGTCCTCCTTCATCTTCAATACTGGTTCTGTGTATAATCAAACATCTCCTTGGTAGTAAGGCACACAGATCAGTAGCAATCAAACAGAGAGGGAAGATTTCTGTGTCCCACATGTGTCTGAGCAGTTCCTTGAAGAGTCCAAACAGGCATTCAGCTTTTTGGGAGTAATATCACACAGAATCATAGAATGGCTTGCATTGGAAGGGACCTTAGAGATCATCCAGTGCCACCCCCTGCCAGGGGCAGGGCCACCTTCCACTAGACCAGGTTGCTCAAAGCCCCGTCAAATCTGGCCTTGAACATTTTCAGAGATGCAAATTTGTTCTTCATTTCTAATCAAAATCTACCTTTCTTCGCCATAAAGCCGTTCCTCCTTGTCCTATTACTTCATGCCCTTGTAAAAGGTCCCTTTACAGCTTCTCTTGCAAGCCCCCTTTTAGGTACAAGGCATATAAGTCTACTTTTCTCTTAAAATGCTCTCAATTAGGCCAAGTTTATTTAAGCATCTTCCCTTCCTCCCCTCCACCCAAACACATTAATTTGTGTTACGCAGAGATGAAGTTAACTTCATTATCTGTGAGTGTTTATAATCTCTACATCCCTTTGTAGTCTTTTTCTTTCCTGCCTATTACTCACAGTTCCTCCCTATACAGCACCACACACAAATTCATTAACAGACTGTTTACTCCCTCTTCAGGATCATTAAATGGAGATGCTAAATGAGAGCTGACCTAACAGACAGCTGCACTAAGCATTTCCTTGTAAACAGAGACTTTGCCATTTATCAAAAACTTTGTAGTAATTTTCAGTCCACACAAAGTTTTTTATATTGAGGCAATTTCTAAAAGTTTTCAAATTTAGACTTGACCCATTATTTTAGCTGGACAGAAGTTAGTAAAAAAAGTCTGTTAACTCAAACCCAAGAGTTCTTCAAGACATTAAACTGATTTTTGGGGAAGCTCTTTCCAAATCGTTATGAAAGGCTGACTACATCTATGGAGTCATGAAACAAAACTGGAAATCCTTGGTTCTCGTTGGTTGGAGAGACTGCGTGTAGGGCACCAGCCGCAGTCAGCCCTGGGCTGCTGAAGGACGCACATCAACTGGAAAGAGTCCAGAAGAGGCTCACACTTTTCCAAAAACACCTCATATCTGAGGAAAAACTTGAAAGACTTCAGATGGTTTAATTTAGAGAGTCAGCAGCTAAGGAGATGTAACATCTCTCGGGAGTGGTGTGGCTATAATTAAACTCACCTTCGGACAAAAGGGTGAACTAGATGACCTTTAGAGATCCTTTCCATTCCTGTTTTCTCTGATGCGTTGATTGCGTAGGTCGTCTGCCCAAGGTCCTCTTACAGACACCAGCCATCACAGCCAGAAGCCCTGCAGCCCCAAGCCTTGCATTCTACACCCCAAACGCATCCACGGCTCTTCTGGGATTGCATCTCCCCTCGGACCCCACAGCAGAGGCATTGGATGCTCAGTGTCCTGCCAAATCTGCATTTCGAGGGTAGGAAATTCAGCAAGGGCTGTAAGGAGGGTAAACATTGGAACTGCTGCCCCTCAGGACACAAGGTCATGGAGAAACTCTCTCATGGTGCATCAGAGAGGATCTCAGCTCTGGATGCTCCCCTGGGACACCCACACCAAGGAAGAAAGACACCCACCAGCCAGAAAATCCCTTTGGGAAGATAGGTCTGGGTGGCTTGGTAAGGACAGGGAAGCTGCTGGCAGTGTTGCTGTCTGTTAAATCATTCAGTCTGCCCTTCCCTGGGGCAGGAAATCCCTCACATTCTGCTGCAGTTATCTTATTGGCATTTTTCACACTTCCAACCTCTTGGCCTTTCTAATGAAGAGATACTCAGCACAATTTATTACAGGAGATCACTTGCATCAAAGCACTTGTCTCTAGCCTTTATTTCTGATAATACTTAGAGAAAAATATTTTCCCTCTATTTTTCTTTTCCTTAACAAACAAGGATATGAATCATTCCCCACTTATCACTTCTTGACTATCACACTTGGTCTCCACAAACCCTTCCTAGCCACTTCCAAAATGATGGTTAGTGAACATGTAGCTTCCTACACCCATCCCCATCTCCAAAAAATCTGGTTTTAAGCTCTCCTTCATCTGTGAGTTTGTATAACCTATTTACAAATATAGATACTTTAACTGCAATAAGGCTGACAAGTTTTCTTTCATGCCCATACACTTCAGATTAAATCTGCTGCTTAATTAATTTGCACTCAGAGTGCCCATCTCTCCTTCCCTCTGACCAAGGCTTCTGCTCTGGTTTGTGCTCCCTGCTGCACTCACCACATCCTCCTCTGCTTCCCTGGGGTTATTAATTGCTCCTTTTTCCCAGCATTTCCCAGCTTGCAGCTGGACAAAACTTCTCAGATTTAGAAACAATTGTCAGCACAGGCATTTGGAAGGAGGGATATTTGGTTTTAATCAGGCACTTTGGGTAACTTTATGCATCTCTCCTGTTTGATCATCAAAAGGGAAAAGCTACCTGTGTTTTCTTTAAAAAAGCTCTGTTTGAGAGCTGGTTGTGTAATACAGTCCAGAGGGGAGATAAAACTCTTGGTGAAACACACAAAATCTTTTCTTTGATCACAGAGGTCCATGTAAACCTTTTCCCTCCATTCCCTCTGCTCATTTACATACAAAACACGCTCTCACCCCACACCCTTCAGCTCCTTGCAGCTCTCCTCCTGCCCTGGCTCGATGCAGAACCTCACCCCCCAGCGTCCCCAGGCCAGGCAAGTCACCCCACATTTCAAAGGAAAAGGCGAGATTATTGCCAGTTTGCCATTCTCCCCAGCAGTTTGGTTCCTGCTGACCCAGACAGCCCAGAGCCTCTCCCCCTTTCTGCAGCTGGGAAGGCAGACAGGCTCCTAAGGCACCAGGGGAGTTGAATTCACTGCAAAAATACATCCCTTACAACACCCTGCTGGCTGCTAATGACAGTATAGCTCCCTCCACCACCAAAAACAGAGGAGACGAGTGTATAAGAAAAGCTGATTGTGTCAAGCCTCAAACAGAGCCATGTTTCTTGTTGTCTCCTTTCCCACCTGCAGCCAGGCATTACAGGCTCTGAGCTAGTGGAGCATCAGTAAAGGAGGTTAGATTAGCAATTACCACCTGTGAGAAGCGACCCACATATAGGAAAGCAGTAGCATTGAATAATTACAGACATAAGGCACTGGATGCAGGAGTAACCTGTGCCAATTTTGCAAGGAGAAGGCGAGGCAGATACTCCCTTTTGCTCGGAAAAAAACCAGAAAAAAAATTAGTCATGCTTTTTTTTTCTACTCAACAACGTGCAAAATAATGCCCAATCCTATTCTAAACCATTGTTCCCTGCTGGAGAAGCAGGGATCCTGGATCCACCCCTCCTCAGTGCTGCCATGATGTTAAGGTCCATGGAGAGCAGGATGAGTTCCCACAAATCATGGGCTGGACACTGCCCAACCAGACTTCCCACGGCCTCAAAAGCTGATGATCAACCCCTGCCAGAGCCTCACACAATGTTTATGAGCTACCACAGGAAACACAAGGAAAGAAATCACATTTGGTATTCAAAGGCATGGCTAAGAACACTGTGGAGATTTTGGCAGCTGCTCTTATCCCATATTACATACATATATATAAAAAAAAAGTGTGTGTGTCTATATACACATTTATAAATATGCATATATATACATACACACACTTAATACATGGAATTTTCTGTGGTTCTGTTGAGTTATGCTACAGATTGTTTGTACATCTATGTACAACAGCTCAATGTGCCATCTGTACAAATTCCTGCTGCATCCATGGCTACAGCCTGGCTGTCCTCTACAGCAGGTATTACTTTAATTAAATGCTAATACTCAGAAACGCCTGAGCAAGTGTCTGAACAACGAGGCAGCAAAAACAAGCAATGAGAAAGCGAATGGATTATCCAGATCCCAACACACAGCAGACTATTTACTAGATTTTATTTTTCCGCAGTAAAAATACTGCACTTCATAAAATTACTTGAGTTCCAGGAAATGAAACAGATGAAAGAATCAGCCCCAATCTTGAATACAGTTGGGTAATATCTTAGATGAAATCAATTTACACAGACTGTGAAAAATGAAGAATGGGATTATAATGGATTATTTTAGTACAAGATTTTGATGTTTTGTGTAAATGTTTTTGGTATTTTTGTTCCTCAAGAGAGATGTTTAATGGCAACTGCTGAAAATCTATAAAATGCAGTACTTAGGAGCACCATGGAGCTGCCTTGAAGTTGTGAGTGAAATTGCATGCAGAGGATAAATATATGATCAGCAGCAGGAGGGCTACTAACAGAAAAAGCAGTATTAAAGCATTTCTGTTCTAACACTTTAACACTTCAAGTCCAGGTGAAATCTTACTTTATCAGGCACAAAATTCATGTAATACCCAACCCAAAGCAAAGTAACTTCTGGAGCAGAAAAAAATGCTGGCATATAATTAAAATGTTGATTGTCTAGCAGAGTATTACAGAGAGAAGTACTCAGCCCTGTAAATCCTGGAAAACATCATTACCACTCAGAAAATTTCATTACCCCTGACATCTGTCTAGCATCTTTTTCTTCAACCATCCATGAGCATCAGAGTTTTGCCTAGTGCACTGAAAAATACATCTGCATCCAGAAATGTAAACAGGGGAGGAAACACCCAAAAGATTTTGCATCAAAGGGAGAATTGTCTCCTTCTTGTCAGGAAAAGTCTCTTTCTGAATCAGGCAGCTCAAAACACTGAGACCTTTCCAAGCTCAGGATAACCTCAAACCTGACACCACCATTCTGGCCTCTCCAGAGAGTCTTGTTTGGAGATAAAAACAGGCTACAATACTGCCTGTTCTCTTTCCCAAGGCAAACTAAATGAAAATTTTAAACAAAATCCGAGTGATCTGAAGGGGACAGAGCCATTGAAAAAACAAACCATGATTGCTGTTCAACACATAAAATAGCAAAAAATGCAGCACTTGCTTTCTTTATTACCTCAGCTCGAGTGCTCTTAATTTAAAATCTCATCGGCATAATCTTCTCTCTTTTAAAGGGAGGAAACTAGTGCCCAGTGGTGACTTATGGTCACTAGAAGATATTATCTTTACTTAGTTGTCTCTCTACTTGCCACTATATAAATCTCATAGACCAGTTGGGTTATTCACACCACTGAGCCATGACAGGTAATAACACAAATACTGCTTTGGGTCCTAAGGATACTTTGCTGTGGATTCTAAGAAAGTGCTTGTCTTATTAGATGGCAAGAGTGGCTTCTTGAGCTTGGATTCTATATAAAAACTAACACATGAACAGGGCAAAGAAAAATATTATTTATAATCCTAAATACCATACCATTCCCCAAAGTGACAAGATCAATATTGCAGCTTGGCACTTGCTACTGTGACAGATGGTGCTATTGAAATACTGAGCACATCTTTTCTTCAGAAAAAAAAAAAAAAAGCCAGGACATTATATGTTGTCCTCATCCAATCTGAATTTTAGGTTACAAAAAAATGGTAAAAAAAAAAAAAAAAAAAAAGAAGTGGAAAACACTTACATGTTCCTCTTTCAAACATAACAAAACAGTAAAAAGCACTATTATATCCTTTTTGGAAGAGAGAAGTGAGGGATGCTTGCAGCATTGTAAAGAGTTTCAGAAAAGAGTTTCCATTATGTTCCCAACTGTATTTTGCATTAATTTCACCAGGGCCTTTTCATTTTTAACACAAGTACAAGAACAGATGAGGTTGGGAAGATTACTGATGTCTTTGTGAACAGCTCCATCCTGTCTGCTGGGAGCCTTTTGCAAAACACACCTGAGGAAAGCTCGGGTAAGTGTCAGTTGTTTCCCAATTCCCCAGATATTTCAAATGAAGATTAGTTTAGGCACTTACAAAGGGTCAGCACTGCAGAGCTCATTGTACTGCTGAAGAACCTCCGAGCTGAAATCCTCTAAGGCTGAAAGCCATCTGCAAGTACTTTTGCAATCAAGATTACTCATTGATAGAAAGTTCTCCATTTTTATTTCTACCTATTAAGATTTCCAATTTGTTTTAATTACCTCCCCTCATCCCCATCCCTAGTGTTTAATTCTCTGTTGTGAATTTCTCAGAGTTGAAACACTTGGCTTTGCTCCAGCTATTTATTTATCTGCTCATTTAGATACTCATGCTTAGGCAAAGAGGAAGCATTGAATGTTGAATTAGGAATTTTTTTTGTATTAACTACGGTTCTTCAGAAGATTTTCTATGTAGACCTAGACATGACCTTTCCTTTCTTCTGCTCTTTTAAACTGGTAGCTTTGCTCAAGCAAGTTCTCTTCATTATCTTCTTTTCATTACATTCTTTTCATTCTCAAGGAATTCTGGCCATCTAGGTGATTCAGAAACACCTTTTTCTTTTTTATTAACGAGAGGTGACTGGATAAAGAAGCAATTTCCAGAGTGAGAAAAAAAAAATCTTCCTATTGGAAACTCTCTTTTGCCAGGTGCCTGTGTGCTGGATAGGTGAGCATCTTGAGCAACTGGACAACTTCATTTACTCTCTACAGGGAACATGGAAACTTCTCTAAATTTGTCTCCACAGTGTGTCCACTCAGCCAAATGCTGGATTCTTCATAAAAGTGTTTCTGTGGGTTTCCATGCTCCTTCAGTAGTGTTGCACAGGTTTGGGCACTGACACAGAAGTTTAGGGATGGCTGCTGATGGTCGTTTTCCTGGCTCCCCCACAGGATGAACTAGATAGAGAAGATGTTTTTTAAGGCTTGAAAACTGGACAATAGCTGCTTTTCATGTGGGTCAGGAATTGTAGTCTCTGAACTACAATTAATAAAGGAGAAGGGTTTAGTCCTAATGAATACAGAATTTTTTATGAGAATGTTATCTAAAGGATGCTTCTAATGCAGCAGAATCTAATAAATTATGAAATCTCCCAATAATGAAATATAAAGTTCAGTATAAAGCATGTAGGCATTATATGGAATACAAAAGATTGCAACAGAAACATTCAGCACTGGAGCTGCTAAATGCATCATATCAGAATCAGAATCTCTGTTCAAAAATCGGGGTAGAAAATGAAAGAATGGAGAACTTCCCTAGGTAACCTAAGATACAAAGAGGTGCTGGTCAAAAAGAACTAATTCCATTTAATGTAAAGCACAGCAGGTCTGACTTTTAATTTGTCTCTTAAGTGATACTTAATTCAGGCTGCAAACATGTTCTGGAATTGAAGAGCACAGAGCTGTATTCCAGTTGCTCCAATGGCAGGAAAAACTGACAACTGTTTTGTTTTAAAGAGATGCAAAACTGAATCCACTAAATTAAAAAACAAAACAAAAACCCAAACCAACCAACCAAACAAAAGCCACTCACAATTTCATTGTCTTTATGTGTTAAGGCCATGATGAAGTGGAAGAATGGTGGTTAACTATTAACTTAAATGCAGCAGGGAACTTTTTTGAGAATGCAGCCAGTTAAGAAGGCTTGATTTACCCACCAGACAAAAAAAAAAAAATTATATACACCTTTGTTAATGAAAATAAATAATATCTGAGCAATGGGTAGAGGAGGTTTTGTAAGTGAGGAAAGGGAGCCAAAAGATGCTTTGGAAGAATCATGGAAGATGATTAATCCTACAAGGAGCAGAACTATATATTTATGGGGATCAGATAACTGTGTTTTAGTTGTTGGCAGGCAGGGCTAAGAGAGAATAGTCCAAGAAGAGCAAATCCAAGAAGCCTGAGAGAAAAATTTAACCTTGATGTTGCTGAATACAATGTAATCCATCCTAAAGGCTAAATTTTGGGGAAAAAAGGTCAAATTTAAATCAGAAATTGGTCCATGTCCATAAATTTCCATTTCTGCTGAACTGAAAAGAAAAAAAAAAATAGAAAGAAAGAGACAAGACTTTTGATGCCAAGAATAGAATGTAGAACGAGAATAAATAAAATCAGGGAAGGAAAAATGAGAGAATTACATAATTCCAGTATCATACAATCACTGCCTCTTTAATTTGTGCTGACTGAGTCAACAAGTTTAAGCAGCCACATTTTGAACAGATTGATCTTGAAGTTAAATTCTACTGGAAGCAGCAGAAATATTTGTCCTGATATAACCCTCTCGTGTATTTAGGTAAACAGGGGACTCACAAACAGCCCTAGGGCAGACAGGTGGGAATTTGAGAGCCCTTCACTCATTGCCCAGGAGAGGGAAAGCCCTGCAGTACCAGGTGTAATTCCCTTCCTCTTTGAGTGCTTTCAGACTCCAGGGGATGGGTCATTTCTTCACATGCACAACATCTGCTTTTGTTTACAGACTTGACAATCCTCCAGGAACTACAGCAAGGTGATAGTTTCCTGCTGCCATGCTGATTAAAGACACTTCTTAGTATTCTCCTAAATTTTCCTTTTAGGGAGGTTCTAAATAACCTAGAAAGTCACAGTAAATTATGAGCAATCCTGTTTTGCCCTCAGGGCACCCTTGGGGGAAAAAAAAAGTTGCAGAATCATCTAACAAGGCCCAGTTCATAAGAACCCAGGAAAGTCCAGAAAACTACTAGAGAGCTTTCCCCAAATATTATTAACCAGCAGGATGAATGAGGTCAGGCCACAATAACCTTCAGGCAAAGAGAGGTGAGTAATAAAGTCACTTCCACATGTGCACTTCCACTTTCTGGGTCTACTGCAAACCTCCTACTGAAAATGGGGTGGTACAGAGGTGAAGATGAATTAACCAAGACTGTGAAAGTGAGAAATAAACCCAGTTTCCCAGCAGCTGGATGCCCACAGCAAAGTTTGTTAGCAGCAATCCTGTGGTGTAAAAGTGGCAATGAAAGAGAATGAGAGGGTAAATGATTCAGTCCAAGTGCAGAGACACTAAACGGATTTCTTTTCATTTCTCTTCCACTTCAGAAGGTGAATGCGAAATATCCATCCCAAGGTGACACTTTACAGGTAATGAAGCCAAGGTACTCACAAAGGCAGATGTATCAAGAAAAGAGGTGAAAGAACAGTTCAATAAATTAAAATGCAATATATCACTCAGGCTGGTTGGTATCACTCCAAGAGTGTAGAAGAAATGAAGGTGAGCGACAACGTAAACGTATATTTTAGTATTAAACTATTTGAATCACAGCTCCAAAGGGGGAGGAGGTGCCTAAAGCAATGTCTGTTTGTTGAAAAGGATGTCAGAGGGTGAGAGCTTTGCATTACCTTGTCTTGCCTCAGGAACAGGGAAGGGCAGAGGGGACACTGAATGAGAAAGGAAAGGATGGGCCAAAGCAATTCAGTGCTTACTATAAAGAATGGGCAGATATGGGCAAACTCACAAACCACTGCAGCATTTGCCAGAGAAGGGGAAGCTGAGGTCAAGCCACTGAGTGTGTTACTCCTTCTCCAGACAGACATAACAAAAAAAGCTGAAGGATAGCAGTGGATCCCCAAAATGTCATTCCAGAGTCCTCAGGATGGTATTTGAGTAATAACCCAGGGATGGAGGGGAATGGAATTCTGTCACACTTCAGGAAAGACAGTGTAATATTACATGTGCAGTTATTTTGGCACAATGCAGGGTGATGGCAAAGAGTCCTAAAACCTGAGACTGGCTCCAGCTCCTGGACATCAGCTTCGTCTGGCCAAAGGAATACACCCACACCTGAACCCTCCACATGAACTGTGGCTTCCTAGTCAACAATCATCCATCAATATATTCCATAGACATCCTGAGGAACCCTAAGCCAGAAATTATACTCTGAATGTGCCAGTTTTTTTCTCCTATGGCAATAAAGAGAGCCTGGAGTGACCAGGTCAATACGTGCCCAGATATAAATTTTCCTGGCATTCATACTTCAGAGAGACATATCCTGTACAGCCTTACTCTGTGTCTTTAAGGCACCATTCTTGTTTTTCCTCACTGAAAATGTGTATCAAACCTGTAGGGAACATGCCAAAACTACAGACCAGATCCACAGCCAAACACGGTCCTGCCTGCAGCACATCAGTTGAGGATTAGGGGCCAGTTGTTTCAAAAGTACCACATACCCAAAATGCCAATCAAATCTCAAGCTCTTCAGTGCAGGATCATCTGCTAATTGCAGACATTTATCCTCCTCATCTCCTTAGAGGAGAGCAGCAAGTGGGTTTTGCAGGGAAGGAGGATGAAAACACCAGACTGCTGGAGTGTTTTCCTGGAGAGTTATTATCTGTTCAGCCAGGGATGAAGCTCCAGGGAGGACACCAAAACCTTCTAACCTACTTTTTTCTCCAGTCAAATGTTAAAATGCAGCAGCTGTTTCCCCATGGAAGGCAGTGCTGTGAACGTGGCTGGATTTTCATTCCACAGTTGAATCTTGCCAAGACCACAAACTCCCATGGAAGGGGAAGAGTATGAACCCACTCAGATAGGTCAGTGTATTTCAGGAGTTACCAAGCTTCCAGCCAAGCTGAGTAACAAGTTCTGTGCATGTTATTTACTCGAAGAGGAAAAAATAAACTTAAAAAACCTGTCAGAAAGATTTTACCTAGCTTATTCCTGCTTTCATCAGAAAGATCACTTTTTTATGGCCTATTTCTTTAAGGTGAGCACAATCTGATCAAAAGAATAGATTGCAGTGACCTCACTGTATCTGATGATGCTATTTTACATGGGTTGGGGGAAGGCAGAGGGAGCCACGCAGCCCCAGTGACAGCTTTAGGCACCAGATCACCCTGCAGACCACAAGCCACATTCTACCTTATAAAAGCCCAGGGCAGATTGTACAACCACAGACTTCATCTCAGATCTTGCTGGAGTTTCACTGACATCTAAATTTATCAGCCTCTTCCCCCTCAATTCTCATTCTCTTGATTTAGGATTCTGACTAACTAAAAAGCTAATAAGACTTTTTTTTTTTAGAGGCAACTACCTTACATAGTTTCTCTCCGAAATTTCTGAGCAAACAATCTTTGCACTCCCTTGGCTTCTGGCTGCCAGATCTGTCAGGTCAGATAAAGAGTTTGAGGGGGTCAGGCCAAAAATCACAGATTAATTTAAATGGCAACCCGAGACCCATGTAACTTTAGGGGTGAAGTTCATCACTTGCTGTGCTGCCCTCAGCAATTTTGGTCCATTATTTCAGGAACCCAACCCCAGAGCCAGGAAACCACAGAGATCAAACCCTGAGCTGTGACTCCAGCATGTGCAGTTGACATAAGCACCTTTCAGCTCTTTTGGTTCTCCAGCTGCAGTCCCCAGAACACCCAGTGCTGGGCAAATCCTACAGGCTCCAGGAACCTGACAGATTTCCACAAGATCCCATTACAGCATCTTGTGAGCCTGGAGGCACCAGCATAACCTGCTGGCAGCTTTCCAGAGAACTTGATGGGGAGAAAGAGCTACCTCAGGACTCTGAGATGTCAAAGAGGATCACGTGAGGCAGACCTGCCCATCCTCTGTGCAGGTGTGCTACTTACAGTATTTAATAGCACATAATTTAATTATATCCTCTCCACAGCAGGCTGGGCTTGGGAGGTTTGGGTCATAATTTCTCCTATTCAAGGCAGCTGGAGAACTCACTTTGCTGATGTAGGGAATTATTGGGCTGTTTGCTTTGCTCCTGGGGAATTCTCTGCCTGTCTCCCACACAATTATTATCAGTCCCATTTGCTATCCTCAGGTCTCAAGAATTTATGTGTAGGCACCACAAACCAGGGGGATACATTTTAGAGAATTCCAAACAATTTTAAACTGCCGTGACGCCTGACTCACAGAAATCTATTTACAAAATCTCTCCTTAATCTAATGCATTAGCACACAAATATATGCAGAAATCCAAGAATATGCAAAAAACTAGAATTGTTTGATGCTTGGAGTCAAACTCAGTTTTGCCTGTGCCAGACGGAGTTTAGTCATACCAAGCATTTTATAAGGTGAGTATATTTGTAGGCAAACCTATACAATTATGTTATGGTTATATTTTGTGTTCTATGGGTTTTTTTTATACTGTGTGCACAGTTTCTCCATGTACCTTTTCAGATGCTGGAAAGATTTCAGTCCTTTAACACTTGACATTTCCCTATCAGCTCTCTTGCAACAATCCCAAGGTGATTTAAACCAACAAGTATGTCTCACAGCACCACATAAACTCCATGTAATAACTTCCATCTCAGTCGCTGGGGAAGCTAACAAGTGACCTGTCTAAAATGAAGTAGCAGCAGAACCTGGAATAGAAATCTGGAGCTCTAGCTCTGAACTCTGATCTCTGAACTAGCCATTAAATATTCTGGCTCCTACGTGGATTCAATAACCTTTGCAGAAAGAAAGAAAAATGAAAAAAGAGCCTGCTGTATAAGGAACCATATTTTCTCATTAGTTCTCTGCTGGTCATCCAGAGAAAGCAGACTCCAGTGGGCAGGGTGCTGAGCTAAAGAGACCCAGGCTCATTCTTGATCTTGCACATTTATTCCAAGCAAGCCACAGTCTCTCTGGCTGTTTCTTTCCTGAGGAATAAAGTTAAAGATACTTGATACTGAGCCAGTTGGAATTAACCCCTTGCTTTAGTTGGTGCATTGCTGCAGAGTATTAAGTAGTATTGAACATCTGCATGCTAGGATGAAGTTAAAATTGGCCTTTGGTTCAGTTGAAGTTATCTCAATTTATGAGCAACTTCTTCTTGAAGCTTTCCCTCTGCAGAGCTTTTTCTCAGAGCTCTGCAGCTCTGCACTTGTGCTTAAGTTAAATGATTGTATCCCACCAGCTCTTTTGAGCAGGATAATTGGCAATTACTTATTTTTGACATATGCAGGAAATTTAGTAAAGCATAATTCAAATTCTGTTAGCAGTGATGAACTCCTTTTGCAGAAGAGTGCATTACAGTGCTCGTCTCCAGTGCCAATATCCCTGGCAGTTTTAATTCAAATCTCAGAAGTATTATGTGCAGCACATTGTTTCTTATCTGCAAGGTCCACACTAGAGAAATTCTTTTGTTGTGTAACCTTGAATCCTTTTCCTAAACTTTTTGAAACTTCTGCCACCCTTGACTGGTTAAAAAGAAAGCAGAACTGATTTTATCTTGTTCCTCTTTATTTCCATGGCTGAAGCTTTCTGCATAAAGTGTATTAATTATCACTTGCTCTTGTTATAAACAAATATATCTAGGCATGTAAATTGCCAAGCAGCAGCTCATCTTACTAAGACGTTTTTTTAATGAGAGTATGAACAAAACTGCCCACAGATATGCCTGGTGGAACTCTACCTAGAAACTAGAGTAATAGGCTCATTACAAAAAGATTACACATTAGATATGCTGCTCCCTCAGTGTGAGTGTGGATTATCTGAGTGCATTTAGAAAAAGAAATAATTTTGCCACTGGTAAATTACACCTTAGGCCACAGGATATAATGGGTGTGCAGCACATCATTGTATTTTAGCTGCTTCTAGAACTTGATGAATTATCTCAAGTATCAAATCATGCAGTGACTGATTAAAAACTCATTAGTGGGTGTTTTACTTTCATAAAACTGAAGTTGGGGTAAAGACTGTGCAACAGAGGGAACCCTGGATAAAATTCTACAATTCAGGCCTGTTTCCAGGTAGTAGGAGAATTCTTAGTTTTGTTTCCTTCTGAAGAAATTTAAAATAATTTGAAAAGAAAATATTTTTTACAAGTTACATTGGAAAGGTTTAAATTTTTCTACTTCTTCAAGTCCCTGCCTTAACGACCTCCATCCATATTCAAACAACATTTCTAGGGAGAAACTGGCTCACAGACTCAAATAAAATTCCACACAACTCCAGCTGAAGACAAGTAAGTAAGATGAAGTAGGGAAGACTTTGTCCTCAGTGCCATGTAAAGAGAGAATTTCACCCTTCAATAACATCAAGGCAACTTTTAGAAGTATATGCAGCACAAGATAATATATACTTTATTTTAAAATAAAGCACCACATTTCTAACATTAGTGTTTACTGAGAATTTCTGTACAGTTTAATTATGTGGTATGTGAAGTTATTGATCTGGCAGTTTAAACACTTTTTTAAAAATTCACTCTGTTATAAGCTATTGAATTTTGTAATGATGTCATCCTTAGAGCTTACCATTATCAGTGCAATAAAAGAGAAGTCATTTCTAATTAGATTTTCTTAATGTGATACTGTTCATTATGGATTGATTTTCTCTTTCCCTCTGCTATTTCCAAATGAGTTAGGTGAAGTTTCATTTTTTTGCAAGTAGAGGTTAATTTTCACTGGCAAAGAAGCAGAGAAATTGTACAAAAGGTTTATGAAAATCTCCTTAGGCGACTTTGTCAGATCACCTCCGTGTTATGTTTCAGAACCATTAGCATTCAAGCCTCAAGCTCCAGCTCTAATAGATGCTGAAAGATTTGCAATATTACCCAAACTTGTGAAGAGGCCCAAACTTTTTTTCTGTAATGAACACAGATTGCGCCACAGCAAAGCGCTGCCATTCAGCAGCGGGGCTGCTGCAACGAGGTGATTCACAAAAATAAACTGGCAGCTACTACTGAAGTGATTTGCAACAGGGATTTTAGTGCTGGTAAGCACAGATAAATGAGGGATCTTTCTTTCATTGAGGGACCTCCGTGAGATTATGTTGGGAAGACAGGCAGTGTGGGCACCCTGTCTCCACAAACTTGGTACTCCTCTTGGTTATTCACAGCTCGGTGTGGGAACAGAGAAACACCACGAGGAGTGAGGACTCCATTTGGTCGTAATTTTCAAATGTCAAATTAATTTTTCAAGTTGCACATGCTCAGCAAGTGCCAGTTGCTCAGCTCCCGCTGGCTTTGGGTATGAAAAGTTCTAAATGGTATGGTTTGAGATGGGGCAGCCAACAAGCACGTGAACTCTCATGGCCAAGGAGTGGGGATAATGCCAGTTCATACAACAAACTGGTATGAACAGCACAATTCCAACAGCAACTGGACTGAGCCAACTTCCCTACTGCCATTTACACGAATGCCTTGTCGCTTCAAACATTAAAACTGAGGCAAAATATGAAGAGCTTTCTTTCCATTCAGATAAGTGCTCTTGAACACAATGCACAGCCATCAAGAAGAGTTAAGCAGAGACTCGAGGTATTTTCTGCTGTGATCTGAGAGAAAAGTCAGTTTACCAAACACAGAAACTTGGGCACAAGCCATCCCTTTACCCTTACACAACTGATAAATGCTTTCCTTCGCTTCGTAACTCATGTATCTCTAAATGACACTATGACTTCCTTTACTTAGCTTGCTGAGATCGAATTAGTTCCATAAAACCACCTATATCCTAATTTTTCAGAAAAGTGTAGTGAAAGGCTTTGCAGAGAGTTTTGTTACCAATTTTCCTCTCAGCAAGGAAACATCTTTCCTGCTGTCACCAGGCACATGTGTCACACGTGGTAGGAACTAGGAACCGAAGAAGAGATGCTGCATCCTGGAGAGGCATCCTCTATCTACCAGTCTATAACAAAGGGAAAGTCTTGAAGTTCAGGTTTCTGCTGGATTTTTCCCTGCATTATTTAAACCATTTGATCATTTTAAAATACTCCTTCTGGATACCATGAACTCAGAGCCATGCAGAGAAGCATGTTTTAAGGCAGACTTCAGTGAAACCATAGGGATTATTGAGCACATGATAAAGCAGAAACAATCCCATATCTAAAAAGCAGAAGGAAAAGAAACAGAAAGGCAAAAGAAGGGGAAAATTGTGTTGGCATCACAGACTGATCCATTCCGTTTAGCTGGGTCAATGTGCTGGAGCCCTCTGCCCTGCCCTGCCCACTGTTCAAAGAGCAGTGGCAGAGAAATATTGATAAAATTGCGGCAGAAGCCGGTGTGCAAACACATCCTGGAGGCACCCTGGCATGCATGGAAATTTAGAAGGGTTAAACATAAAGGCAACAACTCTGGGCTAGAGGAGTTGCTAGGAGATGGTGTCCTGCCTTGACATAATTTACCAGCCTGTGACAAACTGTTCCAACAGCACAATAATCTTACGAGTCACAGGTCTGTGTGCCTCCATTTAGTGTGGAGAAAACAGCTCTCACCCAAGGGTGAAGCATTCTCCAGGCCTTTTATGCATTTTCTTGGATTAATTCTTGTTTTTAAAATAAGCAAGTGACTGTGGTTTTTCACAGGCCTCAGTAAATTCTACAAAACCCAGCAAAGTTATAGAAGTCATCTTTACTTATAGAATCAGAGCAGTACTGATGCAGCACTCGTGGCAGTCTGGAGAACACTACTCTGAGCACGAGTCAGGGTTGGATCAAAGCCACCGGCAGAATTTCTGGTCTTGAAGTCAAAAAGAACAAAGGGATTCCAGGCAATAGAAGCCAGAAGCCACAAAAAATGAGTAACATATGGATTATTAATAGCAGTGCCTGCGCTGTGTAAAGCAAGCCACTCTTTGAGAGAGCTGACAGAGTGAACAGGGTTGTGGCTGGGCAGAAGACGGGAGGATGTGCTACACCACTGGGTTAGTCCTGTTAACTTTGTTAATACTTGCTACCATCTTAAATTAAAGTCAAACTGAATGGCTGCAGGTTGTACTGCTCCTACTGGTGCTGGCAGGAAAAAGTACTCCTATGAAGAAACACCAATGGAGGAGCTTAAAGAAAAAAATCACAATATTTGTGGCCAGTTATGCTAAGAGAGGAAACATGGTCTTGTCTTTAAGGAATACATGACAAATCTGGGTGTTTTCTCTCTGTCCTGCTTTGCCACATTTGACAAATCACTTCTCCTGTGATTGTGTCATTCGTCCCTAAGGCAAGGATATTGATGTTTCCTCTCACATTCTTTCATCTTTTTAGATTACAAATTCTGCAAGGACAGAACATTTATTTATCTTTATCATTAATGTAGTATGCCAGTGCTTTAAAAGCATTAATGGATTATACCTTCGCTGCACCTCTCATGCTAAACACTAACAACAATAATCTCCTTTTGGGAGGTGGAGTGTTGAAACACAGCCCAAGCTGACTGATGTACCCAAGGTCACACAAGAAGACTGCAGCTGGGCCAAAGCTTTGACCCCAAGTTTTTGCCCTACACTTTAATCAACAAAACCAGATAAAACAGGTGTGAAAGAGCCTGGGAGAGGTTATTTTGTCTGACTGTCCTTCCAAAAAAATAAATAAAGTCCCCCTAGGCCATTCCTGAAAGATGTTCCTCCAGGATGTTCTGTTACATCTGAAGCAGTGGGGATCCCACACTACTAAAAATTGATTCTGTTCCCCCTCTGCTTAACATTGCCATTATTTCCTGATGTCTGATAAGAATCACCCATTACTGAAGCCTGTAATTTCTTGCCATAATCACAACCAACACATGATTTGTAACACTTCTTTCCAACACTTTTAACTGAGGCCTCCTTAGTGTCATTATTTCTCACATATTGCACAATGATTTAAATTAAATTCTACATCAACTCATTAATTTTCTGCTGCTGTAACCTGTGTCCCTGTCCTGTCATCCTTTCAGCTGTGCACCTCGAAGAGGTGTTGAGTCTGGTTCTCCTCCAGGCTGAGGATAAAGCCCCTCAGCCTCTCTTCACCCAGCCCTTACCCAACCCTTGAACATCTTGGTGGCCACCCCTGGACTTACTCCAGTTTATTGATGTCTTTATTTTTCTAGGGATCCCCAAACTGGACACAGTGCCCCAGATGAAGTCTCAGAAGTGGTGGACAAAGGGGAAAGACTAAGTATAAAGAGCAGAGAAATTGTCCAGTAATTAAAGACAGTGTTGCCCATTTTATCTATTGGTGGGCCAGGCTGCCCACAGTAGCCAGGTGATTTATTTTGTAATGGACATGACCAGAGCTGCTCTTGAATCCAAAAGGGAAACCCATATGTAGTTCTGCCAAGAAGAGAATATCAAGCTCAAGAGGTATTCCTCCCATGAAGCATTACAATGCCAGTTATAAAAACATATTTTGGTTTCACTTCAAAAGATATAAATGCACTCCCTGCCCTCTGCGCACCAAAAAAAGAAATCAGAGTGCCGAAGATTTTTTCTAAATCATATCTTTAAATAGCATTAGGCCACTACAGTATCAGTCTAGTTTTGCTGATGAATGCTTAATGGTTTTGGCTCATGATTATGCCTCCAATGCCAGAATAAGTCAATAGGATTAGGTCCATTATGTCTCTCACATCTCTGTTCTGCACCATTCAACTTCAATAAAATATATTTAAAGGATATTTACCTGTCTCTGAGGGGTTTTGTAAGGATAAATTCAGCAGTATTCCCACAGTAGACTGAAAATATATCTGAAATTTTCAAAGCCACCTAGCGGATTTTGATGTACCATTCCCATTAATGTCAGTGGGAAGTGTATATCTCAGAAATCTCAGCTGTAAAGCACTGCAATACATGAAGAATAATGGCGAACACAAAATTTAAGTAGGGAGCATAAGAAGGTATACCTAAATCAGTGTTCCACATAGACGTTTTATTTCTAATTTTTATGTCCTTATACAGGCTAAAGGAAAGGAAATCAGTAAAATGTGAGTCATCTTCTCTAATTACCCTGTTAAAATAAAAAACTAATCAAATTATTTTTGGAGATCAAATGTAATGATTGCCTCATTATATATTCTCTCTTTTCCTCAGGATGACCACACTTACTTCATATTTTTATTAAATTAGGGGATTCTAGAACCAATTGCACAAATTGGCCTAATCTCCTTAGCAATGATTCTATACACTATATTTGGGAGATTCTGCAATTTGCAACTTGACAGGAAAGAACTTCTGAACACATTAGATTTGCTCTTTTTTGAGAAGTTTGGCTGCTGTTTAGAATAACCTGGGGAGTTGAAACTCTTGGTTTCTGTAAAATATTTTCCCAGCAAGGAGAGCAGAAAAAAGAGAAGCAGCAAATAGGGGGAGAAAAACCCACCAAACCAAACACCAAAAACCAAACAAATAAACAAAAAAAATCCATGTTGGTTTCAATGTGGATAAGTGTGTCACACACAGAAAGAGACAGTGAGTAGGCTCTCCTGATGGATTCCAGGGGTCAAGTACACAGTCCCCTTGCTTCTTGGAATGACAGGAATTTCTAGGAAATTGCTTTCGAACCCCGGGAAGCTGTGCAACATATGAGCCTGCAGCTCTTACCACCTAACTCCTTCTCCAGAAAAAAACCTATGAGGTAACATCAGATTGCAAGTGATGTGAAAGGAAAATTCTCATTTAGGAGTATTTCATTCTAGTGTGAAAAGACCTCTTGAGTCACAAGGTAATGGAGAAACAGGTTTCTAAGGCAGAGTTTAAGCAGTAATCCTTAATATATTCTACTGCACTTGGAAATATTTTGTAGACTCATAAGCATAAAGATTAAGTAATTAGGAAACAAGGCTCCCATTATCTTACAGATTAATTGAATAATGATATGTTTTAATAGGTGCTTATATCCTAATTCACAAAGTTTACAAAGATTTGGATTTCCTCCAAAGTTGCTCATCCCTCCATGCACTTAATTCCAGAGAGTTTAATGACTACACTCTGGTGACTTTTAACCAATAATTCCCCTGGAAACTCAGAAAAGCTCTGAAATGGTAACATAAAAATGAAACTATCTTATAAAAAAAAAGAAAGAAAGAAAAAAGCAAACAACATTTTATAACATTTTCAGAAGTAGAAATATCTCTTGCAATTTTTTCAGGTAAATACAGCTCCTCTGAATGAATATGCTTAAGTCAACTGAACTATCAGAAGCAATAAAAAACTGTAATAAAAGAAAAGATAATGCAGTGGTAAAGGAGAACAATTTCAGCCCATCACTGAGAAAACATTAGTAAATTAAAAAGAAAATTAATGGAAGATTATTATCAAGTAATAACCATTATTCTTAACTCACTAAATGTTAACACACTTCCTGTATTTCAACTACTCAAAAGCTTAATTCACAGGTGAGAGTAACCAAGGATCCTTAAGAATGGTGTAACTCTGTTATTGGAAGCCTTTTAGTTTACATCAGAATAGGAGGTATGTGAATCCACACAGGAGGAGTGGGAAATGTTTAATAAAAGATTAATAAATGGACCTGTATGGTTCCAAAAGGATAAGAATTCTGGTGGTCTGCATGTACTTGGGAAAATGTGCACTACAAATCCTCTTTGGCTTTTAGCTGTATTTCAGACTGCTACTTTTTTCAAAAACTAAGGAAAAGCAGATCAGAGTTAATTAAGATGAGCTAATTTGAATACAGATGCTAAAAATGGTCATTAACAGTAATTACTTTTTATTTATGGAACTTAAGACCAAACTCAGCTGGGGCTGGAGAACTCACAAAAATGCTCATAGGGCACTGAGAATAAATTAACAGTGTTGTGCAACTGGTTTAGTGAATTATGTTTTGTTTGTTTTTTTGTGTAGTCCCTTTTCTGAAACACTGCACATTGATCATTGCCAAAAGCAAGATACAAACCCAAGAGATGAACACCTTTTTGACAAGAACTATCAAACCAGGAACTAGTTGGGACACAGGCTGGACTTGAACCATGGATTTGGCTCAAGCAGAACATGAAATTGCAATTGATGACTGTTTTCCCCTGTGACTGAATTCCTAGGTATGAAACGGGTCACCCATCTACTCCAGTCCTCTTCAAAAACAATGTAAATGTAGCCTGGAGTGCTGGCACCAAAACCACTGAGGAAATGTATGTTACATATGGTAGGGGAAGAGTGTGACCTAAGGATCCAAATGGCTATGAAAATGTCGAAGTCACCAGGCTAGAGTCATAATTATAAATTCCACATAAAAGGTAATCTCACTGATTTAGAAGATGGTTCCTGCTCCTGCCTCTGTTGTTAATTCAGGTACTTTGTGTCTGATACTTCCCTTCTAGGGTTACCCTTTTATTGCTGTCTCGGCTGAAATACCCATTTCCAGTGAAAAATCTCCTCAGTGTACCTGAGGGACAAGGATCTGCTACAGCAGGCACATTTTGATAATAGGAACTTTCAGTAAGATGAATGATGCTGTGGTCCCAAAGTGTTCAAATCCACAAAAGCCCACTTGACATCCCCGGGGCAGAGTTAGCACTGACGAGTCTGTGGGAAACTGCAGTAGGTTTTAAGTCATTCAACAGCTCCTCTGAATTCTGACCTTTGAGGGGAAAGATACGCCCAATCCAGCTGTGCAAACCAGGAGTTCCAGAGCCATCCTACATCAAGATGTCCAGTAGAGAGGAGATATAAATCTCATTAAAAACTCTGAGAGACTGGCCAAGTCTATTAAGAAGACCCTGTTCATGAAAAACGACCATGAGCAATGCCATTGTTTCCAAGGTTATAAGTAAACAATCCAAAGAGATTAGCCCTTACTCACAGCACTAGTGCTGACATCTCTGAGGACTTTCAACTCCCAGATGCTCCCAGAGCATGAGTGAATGCCATTAACTCAGTTAGTACTTGATGACAGGCACTTAAACCTCCAGACTGTGTTAAAGCTGCGTGTTAATTATTATCATAGCAATGCCTGGATGGGGAAAGGTGTGAGGGAGCTGCTAACTCAAAGGATCTGGCAACAGGTAGCTGGAGCCAGCTGTTCTCTCACCTCCACATCATAGAGAACCCTCTACGTTTGCAGAGTCCTCCCTAAATCACCTTGGCTCATTTATACTTGGAACAAGTCTTTAGGGTGAAAAAGATATGGAGGTCACTCCTTCCTCTTCTCCCTTTCCCTTTCCCTTTCCCTTTCCCTTTCCCTTTCCCTTTCCCTTCCCCTTCCCCTTCCCTTCCCTTCCCTTCCCTTCCCCTTTCCCTTTCCCTTTCCCTTTCCCTTTCCCTTTCCCTTTCCCTT